>MJUT01036664.1:47389-64140 GCA_002080005.1 Gigantidas platifrons | reverse complement strand
AAAAAAAAAAAAAAAAAAAATACACAGCTGAATGTAAAGTTCCTTACCACCAGAAGAGGGGGCCATAACTTTGCAATACATGGATACATCTACAGAGTTAACCGCATGGGACCAGACACAGTATTCTGAAGATGCACCATACCAGAATGTTCTGCTACCGTGTCAACAGAGAATAACATACCAGTTAGATTTGGAAGAAAACAACGCAATCACCTAGCGGACCTCACTCAAATAGTCGCAAAGCAAATTATGAACTTAGTGACCGAGCGGTATGCAAAAGAAGTGAAACCAATGCCATCCATCTAATCAGAAGAACTCAACAAGCTACGGGACAACGAATGGGACGATACCAGCAGAGAAGTAGTTAAACGCCTACCCACATTCAACTCCGCGAAATCATATTTATACAAAATACGCCGTAACCAGACACCACCTCTACCAAGAGCCATGACCGACTTCGCATTAGAAGGAAAATGGACAGCAACTGGCACAGCTTTTTACTCTTCGATGACAATCAACCAACAAGACGCATCATAGCCTTTGCCACTACTGAGAACCTGAGGGACATAGCGAATGCAGACATTTTCTTATGTGATGGTACTTGTTACACCTGTCCGAACCTGTTATACCAGATATACAGCATATACATCCCCATCGATGACGTCATGACACCAGTTATTTATGCTTTCCTCCCTGGAAAGAGTCAAGCCACCTACAGCAGATTCTTCATTCTCATCAAAGACAAGATTGCTGACTTGGGCTTAGTATTTGCACCAACCAGTGCTATGGCAGACTTCGAGACAACAGTTCACAGAGAGGTTTTTCCAGACATCAACACCAAGGGATGTTTTTTCCGCTTCACCCAGAGTATATAGAGAAAAGCGCAGGCTGATTATGTTACTGACCAATGGGTAGAAGGAGACAGGTCTTCATTGCGTGGAAACCCGTCAGTTTTGCAAACACTTCTGTACAGTTAAATGGGTTTTGTGTGAACAGTATCCTTGCCCGGAATTTTAACTGTGCAGAAGTGTTTGCAAAACTGACGGGTTTCCACGAAATGAATGTATGCTAACAATGAAGTCTGATATGTGGGCCCTTTGGAGAACTACTTGGCTTTGTTAGTTTTCCTTTTTTTAAATTGTACAACTGCATAAATCTACCTCGAGGCGATGTTCAAGTATCCGTGCGTGTGACGTAGCAAACCACCCGTGTAATATATATCATGGTAAATGTAGGAGAAATCTTTGACCGGCGTGGACCATATCGTCTAATTATTGTTTTATGAAGGTGCAAACAACCGATAAAAGATCTCAAGTTGGATTGATTATGTAATCAAGTTTATTAATGGGTGACATATTTGTAAAAGAAGGACACTTATTTTCAATAGTATGTATTAGTAAATTTCGTGGTTGTTGGTTTAAATGACAATTTAGAAAGAAGTGATATTCATCTTCCAAGATATTACAAGTAGTGCAAAGTCTTTGTTGACGGGGTACATTATTATATCGACCAGTTTCGAGTTGCACACAATGGTCACTTTTCCGAAATTTAGCTATGAGTTGTCTATTTTTAAAGTTGTTTTCCTGTATCAAATACTCTTCCAAAGCAATATCATGTGTTATTTTATTATACAAATAAAGTTTGAATTATCTGTTAATTTTGAAAGTTTGTCTTTAGTTTTCTGAATGTAATTATTATGGACAACCTTTTTAAATTCTTTTTTAAATGGAACTTTTATCTCCTGGAAACACTTATCCAAAATAAAAAAAAATCTTCAGCATCCAAATCAAATTCTTGAAAGACATTTAATGCCAAAGTATACCATGTGTAGAAGCCTTCATCATGTAAAGATTTACTAACATTAAGATATTCTTTAATTAATGGGTTTATATTATTGGTATTTATTCGTACAAAATACATCATAACTTGAGCTTAATAAAGGAAGCAATAGGGAGTCGCCCCAACTCTGATAATGTCGAAATGTTACATGCAGTTTTTTTTAATGATTAATACATTTTCTATGTTCTACTAACAGTGTCTTTCTTATCAATATAAGCCTACGTATTGACAAGGTAATAATCTTGTTAACGGATTATCTATATTATTTGCTGTAACAGTGAATTCTTTCCACCTGTGTATTCTTTCCTTTTTGATAAAACACACTCACTAGGGTAGAACTTTCACGACAGAAATACTCTTGTGACGGAATAAACACACTAGTGCAAGGTAGAAATAACACAAAGAAATGCATGAAAGAAATAATACATTTTAAGCAAAACCCCGATTTACTGTTCATAGTTGGCTTCCATTATTTTGTAATGGAAGAGCCCTCACGCCACGTCAAGGCCATGAACAATGTGAGGGAGGACCCCACTCCCAAGCGGATTTTAAATGAAAATATTTACATATTTAATCACTAAACAACCATTCATTTTTAAAGCCCTCGCCCTTTATAATTTATTTTTTATATATAAAATCTGTTATTATCTTAAATTTGTATGATATCCAGTTGATGTCCACATGAAAAAAATAGGTTGTGCTTTCTTGGAAGCCACGAGAGGTTTGAATACAGGGTTAATCAATACATTTCTCTGAACTTGATATTTGAGCATTCTAAGAATTTTCAGTCTGTCACATGCTTTCTTAAAAATGTTACTTACATAATCGCCCCATCTACAATTACTTTGGATATCCAGACCCAGATGACAGTGAGTATTAACATCTGTCACTCTGTTGTCCATATCCCCAAAGTAAACTGGAGGGTTATTTATATTTCGTCTAGTAAATAAAACTGATTCAGTTTTATTAGGATTAAATTTAATAGTCCAGTTTTGTGACCAGTTATGGATATGAGACAAGTCTATCGATAGCATATCTGCAGCTTGTATATATTTTTGTTCATCGACTATTACATACAAAAGAGGTATCATCAGCAAAAAGTTTGATATTAAAGTCAAGATCATCAACACTATCGTTTATGTATATAAGGAATAGGAAAGCGTCCAACCCTGACCCTTGGGGAACCCCAGCATCAATTTCCTCCCACCCAGATGAAAAACCATCTAAGACCACTTATTGTTTCCCATCATCTAAATAATCTGTAAACCAACTTAGTAAATTTACATCAATACCAATTTTGCGCAATTTGTATAAAAGTCATGTATACCAAACCCTATCGAAAGCTTTAAAAATATCACAAAATATAAACCTTATGTCTTTGCCAATATCAAGGTTACTGATAATAGTGTTGTAAATATGTACAAGTTGGTTTACTGTAGAATATTTGTATTGGAATCCTGACTGGTGTTCTGTAATAATATGATGCTCTAATACATAGTTATGCAAATGTTTCACAAATAAGCAATAGTCAAAAGTTTGTAATGTCGGATGCAGTCCCTTTATTTTTGTACACAGGGGTTACGTGTGAAAGTTTCCAAATATATGGAAGTTGTCCACATTGCAATGACTGATTAAATAATAATGTAAGGGGGGAAATAAGGCGCTGAGAAACACTGCGTAAAATCCTGGGTGCAATACCATCAGGGCCACTTGGTTTGGAATTATTCAGTATTTGTAAATGGTCTTTTACTTCTTGTTCGGTAATCAATAAATCAGGACAACTATGGTCACGGGCAAAGTCTTCATTCGGGAGATCTGGTTCATTTTTAATATTTGAAATATCAGCAAAGTACTAATTAAAAATTTCACATTTCTCTGAGTGATGAATTATTATTCTACCTTCATGTTTTATAGGGGGTGAAACTTTATTACACTTGTTTAGTTTACAAACTGATTTGGCAATTCTTCACCATTTGCCTGGTGGGATACTTTTGTCTATTAATTGAGAGGCAAGTTTATTTTTATATTAAGTTTTGGCTTCTCTTACCAATCGTTTTACGTCATTTCGCAAATGTCTATATTGTGACCAGTGATCTGGGTTGTTGGTAGACTTAGCTCTATAATGAATGCGATTTCTCCTTCGAATCGCCTTCCTTATAGAGCTATTCATCAACAGTTTATCATCACACGCCTCATTTAAAATAGAAAGCATATTGGAGTCATTCTCATTGACAGTTTTATTTTCAAAGAGAATACTCCAATTCTTGCCTTCCATATCATGGTTTATAGAATTATAATCAGCCTCATCATATTTTCTAATTGTGCGTTTATAACACTGCTCTTTACTAGTTTTGATATTAATATCTACACGGACTGGGAAGTGGTCACTGCAAAAGTTCGGTGAGACTTTATTATCAAATATAAGATTTGGTCTGTAATAAATAATTCGATACATTTAGCTTATGTATGGGTAATACGTGTAGGCTCCCACACTACATTCTCCAAGTTTAGACGTGTGAGAATGTCTTTCAGGTGCCCACACTGATTACCCAACATATCAATGTTTAAATCACCTAAGTATTACAGGAATATTCAAATCCAATATAGGCTGGATATTGTTTTCCAATTTCCGCCAATATGACACATCTGAATGTGGGAGTCTATAAATAACTCCAACCATCGCTTTTAAATTATTTATGATAACTTCTAACCAAAAGATTTTAATTTCGCTAGTGTGAAATTCAGGCGTTTCACACATATAAATATTAGGTTTGGTGAAAATTGCCACTCCGCCACCGTGGCGGTTCCTGTCAACACGTATTGGGTTTTGGAAACCCCTTAGTTCGATATCCTCATTGTCAATATCCTGACTTAAATGTGTTTCTGATACAAGTATGATATCATTATTTGACATTTCTAATTCCATTAAGGCAATTTTTGGTAATAAACTGCATGCATTAATATGTGCAATTTTTAGTTAACCATTTTTCAAATTAGCTTTGCCCGATACAATATTTGGACAAGGGTTTGATTCAATATTTCCTATTAATAGAATGTAGTATAATACAGCTTGTTTATAGTGCGAGTTATTTTGACAATAAAAGAGATTTCTAATTTTTGTTTTACCATTTGTACAGCATTTTGTTCATTATATTCGATGGCCGACCCTTTGTAGTATCTGTTCATGAAAGAACTAATCATTGGTGTCTGAAATAAACATCAGAACTTCGCTGCACTGGGAGCGGCCATCTTGTGCTAATAATAATACTGACATGACCTTGACCAAGTAGATTGCATATATCACATGACTAAAAAAATCATAATTAGTTTGAAATAATAAATAACGAACAAAAAAGTATTCTGAAGAATTGAGAATACAAACAAAGAAATACACAAAACATAAAAAAATTAATATAATACACATGCATAAAGATAAATGATAGATAATGATAGATAAGGGGAAAACCAATTATATAAAGGTAATCCATATAGTTTCTATCTATAGAATATTAAATTCCAACTGTGCCCATTGGTTAGATTTTACTGGTTTACTAATATCAGATATGTATCTCTGGTAATATTAATATAGAGTGTAAATTTGTTTAAAATAACACAGGAGTAACCAGTATAAATTGGAATTTCCTTGAAAACGGTAAACATTTATATAATATGACAAGCAAGTTTATTATATACTAATATTATTAATAGACTGAGTGTAAATTTGTTTAAAGTAACACAGAAGTAAACAGTATAAATTGGAATTTCCCTGAAAAGTAAACATTTACAAAAAATTTAAGTTTATCATGGTATCATTTTTTTGTTTTGTTTTTTACATTGTCCGACGCATTAATTACTGTAGACGAAATGAGTTCAATTTCTTCACCCGGCCCGTTGTTTGCTGTACAAGGTTCAAGATTGAAATGAACCTGGACTTCAGTTACAATTACGGCGTTATTCTTGGACTTGTTAACTGGTTCTTGTTCGTTTGGTTTTGGTTTCTGTCCAGTTTTGAATGCTTTAGGAACCGAAGGCTTTGGAGCAAATGTGATCGGCAAATGACTTTCCCGTGTACATACTTTAACGGTACTACCTTGGGTTTTTACAAAAATGTTCCCATCTCTTCTCCACGTATCAAGGATTAACTTTTGTTTCTTCAGTTGTCTAGCCTGATAGAATAAACTTGATCTTCCTTTGGATAATGATTCGTTAATATAATAACCCTTTTTAAGGTACATTCGATTATCGTATGCGTGTTCTCTGGGGCGGTAATTGATAAACCGTAGAGTTATAGGCCTATTTAAGTTTTTTTTTTTCTGACCTACCCGATGCGACCGATCAATATTGCCCAAGTTTATTTCAATATTTAGTTCATTCTGTAGAAATTCACAAATGAGCATATCCGTATGTTCTTTTTCCGATTACGGTATGCCAGAAATCCTTAAGCTATGCCGCCTGCCATACTGCTCAAGATCGTCCGTTCTCATGTCAGTTTCAGTAAGTTTGTCTTCGAGATGTACTATGTCTTGTTTTAAAGGCTGTATAGCTTCAGCTATTTGATTTTCTAGGGATGGAACAAGGTCTTCTATTAGTTTTGCTTTTATTGCGGGTATACCGACTAGTGCAGATACGAAACGGTCTATTGTCTCTTTGCTACTAAGTGCGCCTAGAACTGCATCTAGAAGTACCTCGGCTTCTTCGCCAATGTCAGATGTTTCACTGGAGAGGAAGCGTTTGCGTTGTTCAGACGTAAGGGCCGAAAATTCAGTTTTCTGTTGTTTATTGCTTCTATTTCTACCATTAGTTCGGCCACCATTTTTTTTTCCTGATAATTTTTTCCCATTCTAATAGCTCTTCTCATGTACTTATATTATACTATACAATACTATAGTAGTTACTGAGATGATGTTATTTAATGTCATTTATAGTTTACTAGTATATAGTCATATTATACGATACATGTATACATATTACTTGTATATCCACACAGGTGAGTTGAATTCAATTAAACAAATTAAACAATGGCTACTCACATATCTCGATTGATAATAATGCACAGTTCATAAGATGCATTTAAATCCATTTTTTTTTTAATTTCCATTTTCAGATGATAACACTAACGTCTCAGTAATTAGTAATACAGTTTTCAGCACATTTTGATTATTTTAGAGAACACATTTTAACTGATTTTCCCCTTACGAAATTCTAGACTCCGTCGTTATGCTACCTGTTACCTGACCGGATTTCGTTTTCTATAAATATCATTTAAATAAAACTTTTAAATGAAATTTTCAAATTCATTTTTTCCGATATCGTCTCTTAATTTTTGCTTTCTGTCTAAATTTTTATTTAAAGTAAAATTGAAGTTTCCTACAACCAAGTTTGAAATATTTTCATCATTATCTATGATAAGCTCTTCTAGAAAACGTTTTCTGTCACTGGGTATGTTTGGTACATATACATTTGTAATTCTAAATATTTCATCGGTATCAATTTTAAATTCACATTGTATATACCTACCGTTTTGATCAGTTTTGTTAACGTTTACATTATATTTGAGCCCTCTTTGAATAAAACTGCTACACCTTTCTGAGCTTTTGTCCCGTTATTCCAAAAACTACTCCCGCCCCATTGTTTTCGCCATTTTGATTCGATAGTTTTTATACAGTGTGTTTCCTGCAAGCAAATTACATCACAATTTTGTTTTCGACACCAGTTAAAAATTGCGTTTCATTTGGAGTTATCTCCCATACCATTGACATTTAGTGTGGCAATTTGAATTGACATTTATTCCAAATTGAATAATATGTTTTAAAATAACACAAGATCTTCAATATCTATTTCATACCACAACCTGTTTAAAATTACACATACTGAAATATTTCTTTTTATATACAAACCAAAAATGTATAAGTTATAATAATAATACATGCTATCTTAATTATTTCAAATTGAATAATATATTTTAAAATAACGCAGGTTCTTCAATATCTATTTCATACCACAACCTGCTTAAAATTGCACATGCTTAATTATTTGTTTTTATATACAAACCAAAAATATATAAGTTATAATAATGCAAGCTATGTGAATAAGTATTTTGGGATATATTTTTTAATTGTTTTTTTTTTAGTTTTGGCATAATGTATAATATTATGTACAAATTTACATGAAATTCAAACAATTTTCTCAATATCTATATAAAAAAATATAGCACATTTTACTTTCAGGGAGTCTACCAAATTTACAATATATAGAATATTTGTTGCTATTGCTTGTCCTTATCAACAAAAAGTTCATGATTTTTGGATTGTGCCTAATTGTCTCTCAGCAGATCCTGGAGTAGAGGTGTTACTTCGGGTTCTCTTTCGATTAGGTGTTTGATATTCTCCGGTATGTTCATTTTCTGAAGAAAAGTCACAGAATATAGAACTTAGAAGACTTGCTCCCCTCGTGCTCACATGAACTCAACTGGGATCATTTGCATCGTATAAGATTTTCGATGGATTGTTGTTTGGTGCAAATTCATACCAAAGATCAGTGTATGTTAATTTGTGCTCTTTTAAGCACAATTTCCCCATACAATTGTTAACAGACGATGATGTTGGAAATGGACCCAATAAAATCAAATAAACCTCGTCTCAGTCGACTTTCTGTGTCAGCTTTTGTATTGATTTGTCTTTTATGTAGAAGTTTATGAATAATTTCGACAGTATAATTAATGTTTGAAGAAACTTGTATCCTAAAGGCTGTAAGCTGTGACATGACCTGGTTTAGGATAAAACAGTGCTGGTGTATGATATCACATGGTTCGTACTTTCCATCCTCTTGTGTGGTGGAGAGTGGAATTTGGAAAGTGTGTATCCAATACTCCTGCCTTAACACTATATTTGACTGTCTTTCGAAAATCACTCCATAGTTGATACGTTGTATCATGTTGACCTCACTTACTGATATCCTATTGATCACGGTCCATAATATGACAATTGCAAGACCTAATGCACCTAGGAAAAACAAAGATAAGAAATAAATAGACTGTGAAATATTTATCGTTTAAGGGATAGCTAGTCCCTAGAGGCACTATTTAACATGAGAACCAGCTCATAATTTTAATAAACACTCACGAAGAAAACAAAGAGAAAGAGTCATTAAGTAGGTTTGAGAAGAGTTGCCACTGTCATAATTTGAGTTTTCGATCAGTGTCAGAATGAGGTTAAATAAATGGAGTTTTATCGAAAACTATGAATTCCAGAATGGAATTTAACTAGCAAAGACTTGACCTATGACTGGTCATTGACAGACTGACTTTGGAAAGTCAGAAATACTAGATGATTGACAACTGACCTTTGACTGATACAATTGAACACTTTTCTCTGGCGACTAAACATGACATTGACTACCAGATTGGTATTAAACTGAGAACAAACTGACATTGAATACCAGATTGGTATGAAACTAAGTATAAAATGACTTTGAATACCAGATTGGTATGAAACTGCAAACAAACTGACTTTGAATACCAGATTGGAATGAAACTAAGAATAAAATGACTTTGAATACCACATTGATATGAAACTGAGAATAAATTGACTTTGAATACCAGATTGGTATGAAACTGAGAATAAACTCTCCTTTCTCTGGACAACAGAAAATAAACATAAATATGACTATGAAGTCTCAATGAATGATGAATGGAGTTAGTGTGAGATGACTACTTGAAAAATGAGTTTTTGACTGGACGTTTATGACGAGTGCCTCTTTGGGTTCTTTTTGCAGAATACTCTGATCATATCCGTAGGGATATGTTCCTCTGGTTCCCATGTCCTTTGTGAATACCTAGCCCATTTAATGTAGAATTCTGACTTTCCATTCCTTTTCCTAGATCGTATGATCCTACTTACGATGTCAGTATTATCATCAGCAGCATTCTGTGACTGCATAGGGGTTTGATTTTGTGTTTGTATTTCATTGTCTGGTGGTTCTGTTTGTGTGAAGTTGTGTGGTACCAAATGTTGTGGATCCTTACGGGGCACGTGTGGATAAGGTGCATTGAGATCTGGTCTATGATAAGGGGGTGGTCGATTTTTAGCCTATTGGCATTGATCATGCTTTTTAGTTCTTTGTTATTACTACATCTACGTAATTTGTAGGTGTGATTTAGACATTTTGCAACAATATAGAAAGGTCCTTTTGTTGCGCGTGAAGCTTGGATGACAAGCCTTTTGGAACGTGTACAACATTACTTGGTCTTGTACTTCAAACTTGGGGAGTGCAGTGTTTTTGTCATAGTGTGATTTTTTGTATTCTTGTGCATTCTTGTGGTTTTCAGCAGCAATAGTTCTAGCTATTTGGAGATTGTCCAATACATCCTGAACATGCTCTTTCGGATTTTTACTGAGGTCTTGCTTTGGAATTAGGTTAGTATAAAGAGGAAGATTCATTTCTTTCCCAAAGACAAGATAAAAAGGACTGAATTCTGAAGAAGCAGATGGAGTCATCCTGAAAGCCATAATAATAACAGGGAGAAGATCTGGCCAATTTAGTTCATTTTCATCAATTAGAGTTCTCATGCACTGTATAATTATATGTGATAGTACAAAAATATCTCACAATGTATAAATCAATAATGTTCTTTAACATGATGCTAGGATTACTAATTACATAAACTAATATAGATACTATTTTAAATAAAACTTTGATAAAATTGAATAAATAGAAGTTTGACATGAAGCTAGGATTACTATTTTCATAAAATAATATTGATATTATTTTAAATAAAACTTTGATCAGATTGAATAAATAGAAGACAAGAAGGGGTATGCATTTTTGCACTATCACACAGTTCCCAAATAATGTAATTTATTAAAACTAAGGTCAATTTCTATCAGTCATATGTAACGTTAGCTGATTTAGTTAAGCAGTATATGCCCTCCCAACAACTTTTTTTTACATTCTTTGGCTTTCCAATCTTTTGAGCTTTCCTGTTGAAAGTTGTTGCAGAAATGTGTCGTACGATGTATTTGATATGTAGGTTTTTATTTGTGCCATATCTTATGTAGTACTGACTTTAAAAACTCGATTTGCCTCTCTTCTGGTCCTTGAATTACATACTATTTATGCATGAAATGTTTCATTTATATTTTCAGTTTGTGTTCTTGCTAATGTTGCATTTAGCGGCCACAGAAGCTATAACAACTCCCGGTAAGACGTCAGATATTAGCTATACGATCACATTCATGCATGGTTTTAAATTAATTTATTGACACATTCGGTAATATATTTAGTCTTTATTGTCATCGCCCTGCAATTTAAGAATAACTTTATTGTCAAGTATATTTAGAGTGATATTTATTTAACGCCAAATAAATAATATTTAGCTATGCCATGTCAATAACAAGTTACATTGGATAAGATGATGATGATGATGATGATGATGATGAGGTCCGCATTGTACTGGACCAACACGCGTAGTTGAATTTTATAGTTATATCTCACAGATACGACACGTAGGTAGATAAGTCGCTCCACTCGGACACATTATCCTGATTCCGAACATATATTTTCCCTTTCGCTTTAATGCTGGATGCTTAGTGGATAAGCAACACATACCAAATTTATAGTCTTTGGGTTGACACGAAAGGGGCTCAAAGCCACTAGCTACCGAGCCTTTATATTAGAGCATTATGCTATATATCGATGAATTAACATTAAAATGAGGTGTTGTGCTTTTGAGTACAAACACATTGTGATTTTGAAATGTCTGGAAAGCCAATTCTGATTCAAAGATTATTTGTCATTGCACACTAATGATATACAAGTATATTCTATTCAGCTGAACATTACGTCATATGATCAAACTTAGGATAGGCATCGTTCTTAATATGTAGCATAACATGCTTGTAAATATTATCTGCACTAAGATTATCACTCAACATTCATTTCATATCTGCAGAAATATCAATAGTCATTGTCCTAACAAGTTTACTTACAGTGAGCTGTTACTACCAGTTGTGTCTTACGTGCAATGAGAGAAGAAGAGTGGCACAATCTTATCTTACCATGGCAATGACGAGTTTGATTCCTTATGTACGACATGCGAACGCCCCCTTGCAGTTGTGTTCCACAGCTGAGAATATATGTCATATTTCTATACTTTATACGTAAACTCATCCACTTAATAGTTAATTGAATAATATGTCATAATTAAATTGTTGGTGTAATACTGTCAATAAACGTTTTTTGGTCAAATTTCAGGAACAACCATTGAAGCAACTACAGGTAAGATCCTTAATTTAATAGTATATGTTACGATTTAACGATTAAGAAGAGTTTGAAGATACCAAAGGGAGGTAATCAAAATCGTAAATCGAAGAAGGACAGATAACACAATGAGCAACCGAAAAAGAACAAAAGGACAAACAACGATCTACAAAACATACATATAAAACTAAAGATCGAGTAATACGAACACCGCTAAAAATCGGGGGAGAACTCCGGAAGGGTACCCATGTTACCTACAATCTGTACAGTCTTGTTCGTGTTGTGCTTTGTGCAAGGTACGTTTTTCATGATGCAGTTATCTTTAGGACGGGATGGGTAATTCTCTGAGAAAATCCCTGTGAACCATAAACAGTGGTCAGCCTACATAGTGAACTGAATATAAGAAAGCTTCGTGAAAATAAGGATGAAATGTATACCAATATATTCATATTTACCTTCTGTTCTGGGAAAGGGTTATGGAATTATGGTGTTTAACGCCACGTTCAACAATATTTCAACTCTATCGGTTATTCCAGTTTTATTGGTGGAGAAAACCGGAGTACCCGGAGAAAACTCCCGACCTACCGCATGTCACTGACAAACTTTATCACGTAATGTTATATCGAGTACACCTTGCCATGAACGCGATTCGAACGCACAACTTTAGTGGTGATAGGCACTGATTGCATAGGTAATTGTAAATCCAACTACCATTCGATCACGACCACGATGGCTCCTCTGTGCGTTAAGACTTGTGAACCATTAACAGTGGCCAGTCTTGTGAACCATCAACAGTGGTCAGCCTTGTGAACCATTAACAGTGGTCAGCCTATATATATATAATAGTAGACGGAATACTAGAAAACTTCGGAAAAGAGGTTAAATGTGTACCAGTATATTCATATTTACATTCTGTTTGCGGAGTGGTATTGATAATCTTGTGGTATGTTTCATACAGAAGGTTTGTCTTAGTGTGTGCTTGAGTTAGTACAATTCATGTTCTGATGACAAGGACACAATGTAATTTAGAATGACACTACCTTTGAGACTTTTCTCCATTCAGTAATTTGTAGAATCCGTTATACATGTGCCAACTTGTGATAATATAATGACTCAGGTATAGGTGGCCGTAGCCGATTTTTGCTATCCTGTTGATGCCCATTGGTTTTATTGCTCCCAAAATTTTAAATAATTTGGCTTTCCAATCTGTCGATTTTGAGCTTACCTGATGAAGGTTATTCAAGAAAGGCGCATTGCGCACTAAAATCTTTTTTTTTTATTATTATAAATGTTAAATTTAAATGCGAGGGTATAAAGAATTATTTTCCTGTGTCATTTTTACGGAAATTATTACACAGTTAAAAAAATAAAGGAAAATATTGAACACTCACTTTCCTGACAATGTGGCCGAGCTAACCTAGTGATACTAGGTCCAAACCTCCCCTATAAGTGAAATAATGCGGTCATGGAAGTAGTATCTACACGTGAGTAAAATGCCGAACATCATATACAACTGGGTTACCAGTGTTGTAAAGAACAATGAGTCGTTATCTTGATCATTAGACACAATAAGCATTCTTCGTGACAGATTATATCTCCTTAGCTAGCAGTCAGTTAGCTATGCACATCATTGATCTTGATATTGTACTGTCTATGATTATATTGTCATTCATTTTTGTGAGGGTTGTGTTCTTTTAGAGAAGAAATTATTTTGAGCAGTTATTTTATTGTGTTTGTACATCTGTATTTCCGTCGAATATCCAATTATCAAGAGGGGGTTGCGATTCCATTAATTGGTTTAATCCCGCCACATGTTGGTGTCTGTCCTGAGTCAAGATCTTGATTTTCAACGCTAACTGACGTGGTCCTTTTCTGTGGTCAATGAGTTGAGGTGAAATGTTGTGTAATCATTCACCATCATTGTTGAACATTTCTTTTCATAAGTCATTATGAACTTTAGACCATTCTGACAAAAGAATCGTTTCGTGGTACTCTGTTTTCCAAGGAATATACATGTTTAAGCCTATACTGCAAGCAAAGAGTAACATGTCGTGCAGATACATACATAATTTGAAATAAAACTTTCAATGTTTTGTGTTTTCATTTGTTGAAATTTCTTACTTTGTATATTTGTTTTTCTTTTAGAAAATCTTTGCTTTGTACAGTATGGTTGTATGAATGGAGCTTCGTGTCCGTCAACGACATGTGTCTGTAAGGAAGGGTTTGAAGGCAAAATTTGCACAGAAAGTGAGTATATATATATATATATATATAAATTAATTTTAGAGTCACATGTCATTTTATACGTGTTTTGATTGGTTTAAAAAGTTGAGGTTATTTGTCAATGTACGGAATCGAAAAATAGACGTCGTTCTCAAGGCGTCGCGTGCCGTTGTCATCAGGAGATTTCTTTAAATGAGGCACCTTTGGGGTTATTTAAATTTATTTCCGATTATATGCCTTATTTTGTGAAAATAAATATGTTTTTCAATATCATAACAAAAAAAGCTTGAATTATTTTTTTAAGATTGATCGAAAATATGTGTTCGGTTCATTCGAAATCAACTCAATCTGGTTGTACACACCCTTGCGTAACCCACTACGCGGGCTACCCGGTGTGTAAATAATGTACAACCTAATTGAGGTTATTTTTTCATGACCCGAATAAAAATTGCAATCAATTCTTAAAATATATATAGTCTGTGCCTCTTCATTCTTTATATATTTTTAATTATAAGAATACACACAATATAAACAATTATAAAAGGCTTGGAAACGAGTATCAATGCCAGATACACCGACCCGACCATTTCTCATTTTGTTGCGAGTTGAGTTAAAAATAAATGCAATTGCTTCCCGTAACAATGTTTGTACAACGGGAATGTTCCTCTACCGAAGGATTAGAATTAGAGGAGATCTCATTTAGCCCAGTTGGTAGTTAAATTTAAAGAAATGGCGGCGAAAATTGATTCAAATAGCACATGAATACACGGAACAATAGAATCGGACTAGCATTATATATACCACGGCTCCAAATAACGAGATGATTTGTATAAATAAGTTCACGAATAAGACACGTGGTATACATGTTTTGTAATAGAAATAGAATGATTGACATTTGGCACGAAGCTTAAGCTAGATTACGACATTCAAACCTGCATGTTGTACCATGGTATAAGCCACACCCATTTGCATTTGGATTCAACAAATTTTAAAGGCTGGGTAATAGAGTATGGCAGAAAAGCAATTCTATATAATATTCCATCATAGAGAATAGACAAAAACACTGTTTAAGCTGAATAATTCATAAAAATGTCAAACGGAAATAAAAAGAACCATTTATCATCATAAGGGTAATAACAAAATTACCGAACACAGAGCAATCTTCCAAAGGGAAATTCAAAATTCATAAATCAATAAACAGACAAAATCAGTCAACAACAGGGAAACTGGAAAACCGCAATGGTCCTGACTTGGTACAGGCATTTCTAAAGAAATGGTGGATTGAATCAGATTTTACGGCGCCAACCTCTCGCTTCCATTACGGTTAAAAGGTTCCCGTTGTCACTAAAACAGCATTTACAACAATACTGGAAAAAAACAGGCAAAATAGCAGTCAAACAGTACCAAACTCAGTATCTAATATATCTCGTGAACCATCACCATCAACTTTGAGTCCTTTGAAGTATTTTAATTACGACCGTAAATGTCAAAAGCATGTTTACGTCACACATTCAAAAAAAATACTTTTGACATTGTAAACCACGTATACCAAATCCTTATCTTTATACATTTTCACTATATGAAAATGTATCTTTTACTATTGTATCTGCAGAGACAAAATATATTTCGACAAGATCTTGATATCGGAATATAAACTTTTTAAGAGATCAAATAAGGCGAATATTTTCATAGCCCTGGTCCAGTAACCTGTTTTTCAGACAATGATGACGCTTCAAGAAATCAGAATAATTGATAATGGCTCTTGCATAACGAATCAATTGCGAGATGTAAACACCATATGCAGGAGAAGCTGGTATATTGCTGCACATATTAGGAAAATTTATGATTTTAAAATTGAAGTCGTCTCGTTTATCATAAATGTTAGTACTGAGTTGACCACTGTCGTCAAATTCGAGGTATAAGTCCAAAAATGATGCTGATGAAGCTGTATATGTGGTTTCTTTAATTTCCAGCTCTGGAGGATATATCAACGGAAGAAATTCTGCAAATCTAGAATTATTGATAGATAAAACGTCATCAATATACCTGTATGTGAAATTAAAGGCTCTAGCTTCATGAATCTTCTTATCTTTAACAAGTTTTTGAAGAAACTCCGACTCATATGAGTATAAAAATAAATCGGCTAGAACAGGGGCACAATTCGTACCCATGGGTATGCCGACGACCTGCTGAAACAGTGTCCCTCCAAGGAAGACAACTATGTTATCGATGAGGAATTCCAGCATACTGATCACTTGTTCCTCGGAGTAGCATGTTTTACCTTTTTGAATTTTGTTAGAAATATATGTGGAATTGTAACCCAACACAACAAATTTTGAGCCATCGTTTCTATGACTGAAAGCTTTGTGGATTGTTTCTTTTAAGCGGGTTTTTAATTTGTCATGCGGTAGGGTGGTATATAGAGTTGAAAA
>MJUT01036664.1:0-34035 GCA_002080005.1 Gigantidas platifrons | reverse complement strand
GTATCATCAGTCTGGTTAGTCCCCGAGGGTATCATCAGTCTGGTTTGTCTTCTAGGGTATCATCAGTCTGGTTAGTCCCCGAGGATATAATCAGTCTGGTTAGTCTCCGAGGGTATCATCAGTCTGGTTGGTCGCCGAGGGTATCGTCAGTCTGGTTAGTCCCGAGGGCATCACCAGTCTGGTTAGTCTCCGAGGATATCATCAGTCTGGTTAGTCTCCGAGGATATCATCAGTCTGGTTTGTCTCCGATGATATCATCAGTCTGGTTAGTCCCCGAGGATATCATCAGTCTGGTTAGTCCCCGAGGGTATCATCAATCTGGTTAGTCCGAAGGGTATCATCAGTCTGTTTAGTCCTCGAGGGTATTATCAATCTGGTTAGTCTCCGAGGGTAACATCAATCCGGGTAGTCCCCGATGGTGTCATCAGTCGTATTAGTCTCCGAGGGTATCACCAGTCTGGTTAGTCTCTGAGGATATCATCAGTCTGGTTAGTCTCCGAGGATATCATCAGTCTGGTTAGTCCTCGTGGGTATCATCAAGCTCGTTAGTCCTCGAGGGTATCGTCAGTTTGGTTAGTCCTCGAGGGTATCATCAGTTTGGATAGTCCCGGAATGTATCATCAGTCTTGTTAGTCCCCGATTGTATCATCAGTCTGGTTAGTCTCTGAGGGTAGCATAAGTCTTGTTAGTCCCTGAGGGCATCACCAGTCAGATTAGACCTTGGAGATATCATTAGTCTGGTTAGTCCCCAGGGCATCACCAGTTTGGTTAGTCTCCGAGGATATCATCAGTCTGGTTAGTTTCCGAGGATATCATCAGTCTGGTTAGTCTCCGAGGATATCATCAGTCTGGTTAGTCCCCGAGGATATCATCAGTCTGGTTAGTCTCCGAGGATATCATCAGTCTGTTAGTCCCCGAGGATATCATCAGTCTGGTTAGTCCTCGAGGGTATTACCAGTCTTGTTAGTCCCCGAATGTATCATCAGTCTGGTTAGTCCCCGAGGGTATCATCAGTCTGGTTAGTCCCGAGGGTATCATCAGTCTGGTTTGTCTTCCATGGTATCATCAGTGTGGTTAGTCCCCGAAGATGTCATCAGTCTGGTTAGTCTCCGAGGGTATCATCAGTCTGGTTAGTCCCCGAGGGAATCATCAGTCTGGTTAATCCCCGAGGGCATCACCAGTCTGGTTAGTGTCCGAGGATATCATCAGTCTGGTTAGTTCCCGATGGTGTCATCAGTCTGGTTAGTTCCCGAGAGAATCATCAGTCTGGTTAGTCCTCGGCGGTATCATCAGGCAGGTTAATCCTCGAGGGCATCACCAGTCTGGTTAGTCTCCGAGGATATCATCAGTCAGGTTAGTCTCCGAGGATATCATCAGTCTGGTTAGTTCTCGAGGGTATTATCAATCTGGTTAGTTCCCGAGGGTATCATCAGTTTGGTTAGTCCTCGAGGGTATCATCAGTCTGCTTAGTCCCAGAATGTAACATCAGTCTTGTTAGTCCCCGAATGTATCATCAGTCTGGTTAGTCCCTGAGGGTATCATAAGTCTTGTTAGTCCCCGATGGCATCACCAGTTTGGTTAGTCTCCGAGGATATCATCAGGCTGGTTAGTCCCCGATGGTGTCATCAGTCTGGTTAGTTCCCGAGAGAATCATCAGTCTGGTTAGTCCTCGGGGGTATCATCAGGCAGGTTAATCCTCGAGGGTATCATCAGGCTGGTTTGTCTCCGAGGATATCCTCAGGCTGGTTAGTTCCCGATAGTATCATCGATCTGGTTAGACCCAGAAGGTTCCATCAATCTGCTTAGTCCTCGAGGGTATCACCAGGATGGTTAGTCCCCGAGAGTACCATCAATCTGATTAGTCCCAGAGAGTACCATCAGTCTGGTTAGTCCCCGAGGGTATCATCAATTTTGTTAGTCCCGAGGGTATCATCAATCGGGTTAGTCCCCAGTGAATATGTGGTTCTGTGGTTTGTATCTTGAAATGCACAGCCTGGTGATGGCATCAAGGGATGAACTCACTCCAGTCACTGTCATGTTTGTGGTTAGCACGACATTAACAACTCCCTTGCTAATTAGCTTGATTTTTAGTTTATTATACTCCCGCTCCCTGGAAGGGGGAGGGGGTATACTGTTTTACCTCTGTCAGTCCTTCCGTCTGTCGTTCCGTCATTCCGTCTGTTCGTCCCAGTATATTTTTCGTCGCATTTTTCTCAGTAACTATTGAGGGCAGAAATCTGATATTTGGTCACAAGCTTCATATAGATATACCATATTGTGGGAAGCGTTTTTGGACCCGTCAGATTCCTACTTCCTGTTTGCCGACTTAGTTGGTTTTTATACACATTGAACATATATGCAAATTTTTCGTCACATTTTTCTCAGCAACTATTGATGGCAGAAATCTGATATTTCGGCACAAGCTTCATATAGGTATCCCATATTGTGGGAAGCGTTTTTGGACTCATCAGATTCCTACTTCCTGTTTGCCGACTTTGCTGATATGTATACATCTTGAACATATATGCTCATATTTCGTCGCATTTTTCTCAGCAACTATTAATGGCACGAATCTGATATTTGGTCACAAGTTTTATATAGGTATGCCATGTTGTGGGAATCGTTTTTGGACCCGCCAGATTCCTACTTACGCTTTGCCGACTTAGTTGGTTTTTATACACATTGAACATATATGCACATTTTTCGTCACATTTTTCTCAGCAACTATTGATGGCAGAAATCTGATATTTGGTCACAATCTTCATATAGGTACTCCATATCGTAGGAAGCGTTTTTGGACCCATCAGATTCCTACTTCCTGTTTACCGACTTTAATGATTTTTATACACATTGAACATAATTATATGCTCATTTTTCGTCGCATTTTTCTCAGCAACTATTGATGGCAGAAATCTGATATTTCGTCACAGGCCTCATATAGATACCCCATATCGTGAGAAGCGTTTTTAGACTCGTCAGATTCCTACTTCCTGTTTGCCGACTTAGTGGGCTTTTATACACATTTAACATATATATGCACATTTTTCGTCACATTTTTCTCAGCAACTATTGATGGCAGAAATCTTATATTTGGTCACAAGCTTCATAAAGGTACCCCATATCGTGGGAATCGTTTTTGGACCCATCCGATTCCTACTTCCTCTTTGCCGACTTTGTTGATTTTTATACACATTGAACATAATTATATGCTCATTTTTCGTACCATTTTTTTCAGCAACTATTAATGGCAGAAATCTGATATTTCGTCACAAGCTTCATATAGGTACCCCATATCGTGGGAAGCGTTTTTTGACTCGTCAGATTCCTACTTCCTGTTTGCCGAACAGCGGGGGTATCATAAGTGAGCATTAGTTCACAATTCATCTTGTTATGACGAAATGCATCTTAAGATCTATATCTTTATTTACTGTTATTAAAAAAAAAACAACTAAACCAACCACTTGTCTAGCCTTATATGTCACATTCCACATCATTTGTATTCACCTTACTTGTTTCCATGGTAACAAGAAGTGTTGTGAAGGTATATGTACACAAGGTAGATATAGCTTGATACAAAAATCACACATAACATGAGGAAACATCGATTATTTAGTCATAATTCACTCTTACAGCTTTAATATTAATTTTCAATTGAGCGGGGTCTGTCGTGGTGGTGATCGTATGGTATTTGGCTTTACAACTACATGTGTAATCAGTTCCTATCACCACTAACGTTGTGAGTTTGAATCCCGCGCAGGCCAGGTGTACGCGATACAACATTATGAGATAAAATTTGTCAGTGACTTGCTACGGGTCAGTGGTTTTCTTGAGGTACTCCGATTTCCTCCACCAATAAAACTGACTGCCACGATATAACTGAAATATTGTTGAAAGTGGCGTTAAACACTATACACATAAACCTTCATTTTCAATGGATAGATTAAGAAAGGGGTTAAACACCAGTTACGACGTGACGATTCCAATTGGTGATACTCAATGTCACGAGGCTGATGACCATGCGCATTACCATGTACAAAGATAGAAGTAATAAAGTGGTAGTTTTGCTTCTATTTTTCCCACTATTTTATCTTTAACATTTTTTTAAAACATATTTTTCTATGATTTTGAATTTTAGCTTAATACCAATTCTATTGCGGGCAGCATCCTAGCAATCATTGAAAATGATACGGAGCTGGCTGATAATGCAGTAGTTGATTTATCAGGCCTCACAGCAGGTGATGTTTTGTTAAATAATGTAATATTTATTCATGAACCTCAAGCAATTGTATGATATAGATGGAGAGTCCACTTTTGATTGACCCTTCGATCTTCTCTTCCGTTTATGATATAAGATGAACAGTCCATTGTTCACTGTCTCTTCGGTTTTCTGTCACGTTTATGATATAAGATGGATAGTCCATTTTGCATTACCCCTTCGGTTTTCTCTCACGTTTATGATATAAGATGGATAGTCCATTTATCATTGCCCCTTCGATTGTCTCTCACGTTTATTATGTAAGATGCATTACATGTAATTAACTATATGAACTTTGCTTTTGAACAATTTCTTGCTTTCATTTTAGAAATAAGAGGGGGAAATATAAATTGACTTCCATTCTAGATCTTACACTTGCACGATTATTCAATAAATAGTATGTATCGAGTCAATACTCATTTGTTATAACACAGTCATCTCTAGATCTATACGATTGGTTCTTGTTTGATGTGGTTTGCTAACAACTCCTCTAACGGAAACTCAAATGAATATGGAGCATGAAGAGCTACTTTTGCGTCTGTATATTTGCAATTGCTTGTTGGAAGGGACGAACATGGTTGAATAAGTCATATTTGTTAATTAGATTATTATAAGAATAAGTTTTAAGAGGGTTTGTACTATTCCGCGAATAGGTCCCATTTTTTTATCCATGGATTCTTGTGGCCAGGAAAAACGAGCGGCCGTCAAACACCTACAATAATAATTGAATACAGTGTTTTAGGTTGGGTGTCCTCGTTGTCAAGTAAATTGTCTTGTGTTTTAACAATTACAATAATGTCCTTTCAGGCATCACGGAAATGACAACGGATATACTCCAAGGCACGAAACAGGCTGAAACAGCTATGACCGCTCTTGAAGTAAGTTCATAGAAAAATCACATGCATTCGTTTGGATGCCACAAGTGGAACAGGAACACCATGGTTTTTAGTGGGGCTCGTGTTACTCGATCTTCAGTTTTATGTGTATGTTTTGTAGATCGTTAGTTGTCCCTTTGTCCTTTTTCTTCTGGCCATTGTGTAGTCTCTCCTTCTTCTTGTGGCTTGTATCGATGTATATACAATTGAATTTTATGCAGTACAAGAAATCATATAACGGCCAATTCATTGATTATCATGCAGATCTTTATCCACAAATATCGCTGTATTAAAGCACAATCCTTTCACGAAATAATAAACCCTATAAATATATATTTGCAGATTTGTTCATTGGATGCCTTCTTTTTATTTTACCCATTGATACCATTTCCTCTCTTTTTATTTCATAGAATTATTATTGATAAAGTGTCTAGTTCTTGGGTGGAAACAATAGTCCAAGGGAAGACATGTCGCTCCACTCCAACACATGTTCACGCTTACTCCTGAATGGAGCGTGATTAGTGTAGAAGCAGCACATATCAATTTGACAGTATTTTCGTTGACCCGACCGGGGCACAAACCCACGATTTACTGCACTAGAGGCGAGCACGCTTAACGTTAAATAACATATAACGTTAGGCAGAAAACTAAAGATCGAGCAACACGAATCCAACTTAAAACCAGGTGATGAACTCGGGTGCTCCGGAAGGGTAAGTAGATCCTGTTTCACAAGTGACACCCGTCGTGCTACTGTTAAAAGACATCATATATTTTCATTTACATGCCAAAGAAGTCTAAAAATATTACGCTGATATTTAAAAGTGCATTTACAGTTATATTATAATTGATGCATAGAACTCTTGATTTTATTTTTTTTTATTGAATATCCATAGCTTGAATCCGCAGTGACTGGTGCAGAAACCAATTTGATAAATATGGTGAATCTGATGTTAGACAAGAGGGACACAGGAACTAAAAGTTCTACAGCTATAGACACAGCGGACGTATCAGTAAGGGTGGTTAAAGGCAAGGGTAAACATTTACCTCTAGTGTATGAAGGAAGAAATGCTGGTTTTGCTCTTCCGTTCTATGAAACTTTCCAAGATAAGCAGAGGAAACAGAATGTATCCATCAACGTAAGGACGTTATGTATATGTCTATGTAGTTTGCATGAACGTCTGTACGATACAACATTATGCGATATAGTTTGTTAGGAACAGGTCTGTGGTTTTCTCCGTGTACTCCGGTTTTCTTCCGAAATATAAAAGATGTATCAGTCGAATGTATAGCCAAGTAACGTTAGGACTTTTTCTATAGTATAGTTACTCTTGCATTCCGAATATCGTAAATAAACAACGAGTAACTGATCAAGACATTATTTCACGCATGCGCGTTAGTGAATGAGTGAATTATCAGCATTGTTTGGTCAGTGATAACGTGTACTACCTTTTTGTGTGCGCCAAGAACACGCATAACAAGAAGCGTGTTTTTCCTTGTCCGACGCTCATTGATATTTTTGATTGTGACGAAGTTGGACCTTTGACGTCACATAGTGAAATAATCGCTTTATTTCAATGTGTGAATGCCCGCTTTTTACCTTAGTGGGAAAGCACAGTATTTCACTGGCAGACCCGTAGTCCATACAGTGCCGACCGTTGTATTATTTATATGCATTAATAAAATGCATAATAACAATGCAATGCAGGTTCGCATTTTACCTGTACTCTGTACAATGTACAAAGATGTATATCATTCACATATCAGTCAAATGTACAGCGCTCCGACACAATGACGGGACGTCAGGATTAGTCTGCACTGTGTACTAATTGGTATATTTTTCACATAAATTAGTCAAATTTAAAGCAGTGCAACTCAAGCCCGTTCTAAGTAAACATTAGAGAATACATAAGGGGCAATCAAAAAGGACAATCCAGAAAAACAGACAACATAGGGTTCAAAAGACGAAGAAAAACGAAACAAAAACACAACACAACACAATATGTGTTAGACACCAGTATACGATAACAAACACAAACAACGCAAATAAGACATGCGGCCACCCACAAACAACTATGTAGTGTAACGATAGGTATGTCAGTGATGTTAATTGTATTTAACGCCACTAACAACACTATTTAAGCTATATCGTGTCAATCAGTTTCATTGGTGGAGGCAATTGAGTACACCGAGACAAACATTGACCTGTCAAGTAACTGACAAATGTTTTGCACTACTTATTATATATGTTTCTCTATGGAGATTGCCATGCTCTTTGCACGTAAAACACAACTCATTACATCCTCTTTTTTCCAGTATGCCAATGCGGTCCATCTTTCTATGTACATGTTATTGCTTCTACACTTGTTCATTTCATGTATATATAGCTATAGATTATAATACTGAAATAAGTTACCTTTAACACTAAACAACAAACAATCAATCCATTCGTATATTTCTCTCCGAGACGTCGTGGTCGTGATCGTATGGTAATTGGATTTACAACTACCTGTGCAATCAGTGTCTCTCACAACTAAAGTTGCGAGTTAGAACCCCGTTCATGGCGAGGTGCACTCGATACAACATTATGTGATGCAAGTTTCTCAGTGACTTGCGACAGGTGGGTGGTTTTCTCCGGGTACTCCGGTTTAGATACACCTATCAAACTGAATGCAACGACATAGCTAAAATATTGTTGAAAGTAGCATTAAACACCATAAGCTAAAGCAAATCAAATGTCTCATGTAAAAGACAACTCATTACATCCTCATTTTCCTGTAGGCCAATTCGATGGACATTTCTACGTACATGTTATATTGTGTACTACTTGTACTCCTTATGAATATATAACTGAAATACTAGATAAGTGACGTTAAACATTATACAACAATCAATCAATCTAACCATATATTTCTCTCACAGGTTCTTACTTACCAAGTGAACCCATATTTACATGTAGCCAATAACGACGAGGTGGGTTCATCAGTAATTAAGCTTCACGTCTTGGATAAAAAAGGCGAATCAAAAAAGAGTATTAAAGACAAAGATGACCCAATTGATGTGTTTGTAAATACTGACAAACTCGACGTAGATACTTACTACGAGGATATGACAGAATCAGCCAGTGATTCCGGTGTCTATATGAGTTATGTAGATACAAATCAAACAGCTGGAGGTTTCATGTTTGAAATTAAGCTTACATCATTGAAAAAATGTGAAGTACTTTGTAAATATGGCAGTTTTCCAGATATTGATGATTATGATATTTACGTAAAGACCAAAGGCAAAAGTAGAATTATCGACCAAGATCCGTTAGATCTGAGAGTGACATTTAAAAAACAGTTAGTGAAAATAACGTTATCACCTGATGAAAAGGCAGAAGGAGATGGAACACTGAAAGAGCCGCTAGTTGTAACAGCAAGTTGTGAAGGTAACACACAATGGCATTAAGCAGATTTAGGCTTATTGTGCTTAAAGCCACCTTCAACAATAGGTCGGGCGGTTGTATTAAGTTGTAAAATAAAGAAAAATCAAGATTTTTGTTTTCATATGAAAAGTAATTTTTGTAATGCTATTCACACATTTACTAACATGTGCAAAGCACTTGCATGACTGTGTCATTTCACTACGAAGGGAGGATTAGACTCATAAAACTAGTCTAACCCTGTCACGTTATGCATTGAATAAACATTAGAGAAAACCAAGGTGGCAATCAAGAATGGATAATCCAGAGAAACTTGCCACATTGGGTACATAAAACACAGGACGAAGACAAACAAAACAAAAAACACAGCACAGAAAACTAAAAAAAGACGAGCAACATGGACCACACAAAACCGATGGTGAGACTAGGAGTTCGCAAAGTGTAAGCAGTTCCTGCTTCTTATAAGACACCCACCGTGTTACTCATATAAACAGCTAAGTCCGATAAGAGTCTTAACAGTGATAGAGGAAAGAACACATCTTCGTAAAAAGTAAAAGATCCATTGATACATTTGATAAATCAGATTTCAAGGTCAAATGCTCGTCGACAGATGATCTAATTTATCTATTACGATCTGTCCTCGAAAACAATGTTTTCGAATTTGACGGCAAATTATTCATACAGAAAATAGGTGTTGCAATTGGAGCAGTGCCAAGCCCAGAATGCTGTGACATTTTGATGTTTCAAATCATGAAAGATATTTTTTCAAAATTTGAAAAATACCATAATATTTACTTCTACGGAAGATATCGTGATGATGGATTTCTCATATATCATGGGAATGAAAATGAAATTAAAACTCTTTTTGCAATAACAAATGGTCATCATTCGCTTCTCAAATTTACATACGAATATGCACAAACATCAATGAATTTTCTTGACGTTAATGTTTATAAAGGAAAGAGATTTGAAAATAATGCCATTTTAGACTTGAAAACATATTTCAAGCCAACTAACTCATTTATGTATCTCCATCGAGAGAGTTGTCACAGTCGGCATGAATTTACAGACATCATCAAGGCCGAGGCAATCAGACATATCCGCAACACCAACGATAAAGAATGAATTACAAACAATCCTCTCAAGCTTCAAATTGAACTTGATAAACAGAGGCTACAACGAATTTGAAATTGATGACAATATAAATCAGGCATTATCTAATAACAGAGCCGAATTTTTAAACAAGAAAAGCAAAAAACATACGAAGGAAATTCCTTTGGTACTTTCAACTAAATATAACCCATGTATCAGAAAGATAAAACAGTGTCTAGTCAAACATTGGCAATTGTTAAAACATAACGAGATCTGTGGAGACATTTTTACAAAGGAACCAATTATTGCTTATGAAAAGCATAGAAACTTGGGGGACATATTGACCTCCTCGAAAATACAAAAAGAATAAAAAATAAAAATAAATAGGTATGCGAACTTGGAAAAGGCAGATCCCTGACGATGGCGTGTCTTATTAAAACGCCGAAACACTAAATTAGTGTTGGATTGAGTTGGACAATTAAAATATACATGTATTATGTTATCAAAGTAAAGTTTATCACTGAACATATAAAGATTTGTTCTTATATTGAGAAATAGCTTAAAACATAAAATAAGGATTAAAAACACCTAAATTAGGGGTAAATGTCGGATGTGGTTATTTCTTAATGTTGATGGAAAACATGGATTTTGGGTGTCAATTTTATTTATGTAAAATAACCCTTTCTCAATTTAATAATTATGGATATTAACTTCTCATGAAGGCCATAATTGTATATTATTATTATTATTATTATTATTATTATTTTAGATGATAAGCAAGATACAGAGAGAATACGAAAGAAACGTGCTAGTGGTGGCTTATCTCTAGGTAACACAAATTTAATATGCGGGTGGTTCAATGAGTTAGGTCGTTGGATCTAACAACTCATACAAGCCTATCACCAATACGGCGTGGGTTCGCGCCCAGCTTTGTAAATTACAAAAAAGGGTGCACACGACTCACAGCCGCAAGTGATAAAATTTACCAGTTGCTTGCCCAGGGTCGGTGGTTCTCTCCGGCTTCCTCCACCACTAAAACTGGTCGCCATGATATTGCTGAAATATTGGTGAAAGTGGCGTTAAGCACCAAAAATTCAAATTCAAATTCAAATTCATAACTTTTCAGTAAACATCGATTATCTCATTTAATGTCCGTAATTTTCTGAAATGGTATCAGTCAATTTTCAGTCGACACCGATGCCCTGGCTATTGTTGTGGTGATACTCTGGAGTGCTAGCATTCTACCGGCATTGGAGTAGCCCTAGCAGTATTGACAAATATAGCATATACACTGAAACCTGTCGAAACCGAACCCTGAATAAAACGTAGTCATATATCAACCGAACATCTGTCTTTTCGAAAAACAATATTTAGATTTGTTCTTATAATGTTTGACCAAAGTACACATTGTAAATATTACAATAAAACTAAACGATTTCCTCTTTATATTTTTGCAGTCAGGCACCAATTTAGGACAGGGCTTTTGAGTGTGAAAACTTTAGAAGACGGTGCTTATAATTGGACATCAAGCAACAAGCTTAAAGTAAATATTAATGTGCATAGTTTCAAACGCGAACCTTTACAATGTATGCAGATACAAATATGTAATGTGTCATGGTTTATATACTTGAAAGAGTAAAACTTTAAGATATCAAAGGGGTAATTCAAAGCCGTAAATAGAACAAGAAATACAATACAAAACAAAAGAAAAAGGGCGAAAAGACAACTGACGATCTACAAATAACTACACTAAAAACAAAAGAGTAAACAACAGGAAACACACAAAAAGCCATGGTGACCTCAGATGCCCTGGAAGAGAACGTAGTTCCTGCTCCACTAGTTTCATAAATAGTGCTACTCTTACTATAAATTCGGTAATAAGTCATGAAAGAGGAAAGGAGGACAGGACTGCGAATATGAAAAACGGAACATATAACTTAATGTTGTTTTGTTTTATCTATTTTAAATACAGTTCAATATTTAGTCGCACGTCTAGGCCATATGGTCTTGCTATAAGTTTTCGGTCACAAATAACAACGAATATATTCCATCTGTCGTAAGAATTTTCCGGTATTTTCCTCATTCCTGACTTATAACAGGGTTTGTAACTAGAGTAACACGACGGATGCCACGAGTGGAAAATGGACAGTCTACCCTTTCGGAGCACATGAATTCACATCCGGTTTTTAGTGGGATTCGTGTTACTCGATCTTTCGTTTTCTGTGTAGTGTTTTGTAGATCGTTTTTTTTTAAACTTTTTTCTTTTGGCCATTGTGTTTTCTGTCCTGTGATTTACGGATTCTGATTACCCGTTTGGTGTCTTTAAACTCGTATTATTGCAAAAAGATTTACCTTGTTAAAATATATTTTCTGTAATTTCTCAGTTTGTTCTTATGTTCATTACTCCACTGGGACTCGAATTACGCTAGTATTTCATGCCACCTGCATTTTAGCTGATTGATTGTTGGTTGTTTGATGCTCAGCGGACGAAATCAATCAAGGAATACTGGTATAAAAATATATATTTGATACTGAATCTGGGTGATCATGTTGTTATTGATAGAATAAATGTGGTGAGTATAAGAAAAAAATGAATAGGACCACTCAAGGTAAAACACAATGAAAACAAAAACTACAATACTTTCGGAGCAGCTACCAAACCCAATCAAGCAAAACATCGTATAACAGAATAAAAATCAATACCACTAAAAAGAGATTATTCTTCAAATTGGTTCTAATCGTCTATTTGTATTTATTTTGATGACATGTTTCAATGTCGACTGAGCGCTTTCTACTATATGATACTGATTAGATACCAATCATTGTTTGTACTTTTGCTATTTTTATTCTCTTTGACCGTTATATTGTCTGTCTTTCTTTGATTT
The DNA here is from genome assembly GCA_002080005.1 of Gigantidas platifrons. Classification (NCBI taxonomy): domain Eukaryota; kingdom Metazoa; phylum Mollusca; class Bivalvia; order Mytilida; family Modiolidae; genus Gigantidas; species Gigantidas platifrons. The sequence goes on along the minus strand of MJUT01036664.1, from coordinate 21,507 downwards.
ACGGCTTCTGTGTATCTTCAAGCATTTCTTCATACCAGCAAGTCCTTAAAATACATCCTCCTGTTATTTTTGAAAGTGATTCCGGGTGTTGTTGTGTTGGTCAAGAACCGAGAGTTATCCAGCTGGACTCATACACTGATCAAAAGCCGAGTATTATGCCAGTTGGTCAGAGTAGAAACGAATTCCTATCAAAAATCGAGAGTGATCAAAAGGAAGTCCGAGTGCCACAAGCTCCACGAACAGCCGAGTTCCTGTTAAGATCCGATGTTGACCCGCATGTGTATGTAAAACATATTGGGTATGGTCAAATGGTAATAATCGGATTAGGGAAATATCACTTCTTCACACATTGCATTATGCTTGTTATGTAAATCTTGATATTTTGAACAAGCTACATGCAAATTTAATATGAGAATGTAAGGGTGTCTAGCTGATTAATTATGAATATATCTATTTCAGGAATTGGGTGCAGACAATGGAAAGATACAATTTAAAACTTATTTCTTCGGTACATTTTCAGCAAATATGTTTTTCATCGCACCAACTCCAATTGATTTCTCAAAAATATTTGCGAATTTTACAACATCTCTTGCAGAAAGTCCTTATGCGTTGGCGGCCATTGTTATAATAATTATTATATTTGCATTGCTGACGGTACCTTTATACCGCCTCGACAGAAGTGACGAAATGTTGGTAAGAAATTATTATGTATTAACTACTTAAAGTAGCGTACAACACTTAGTTAGGGAATTAGGGAAAGACCAGTTATCGTTTCATTTGTGTCATTGTCGGAAATACTGAAAAATACCAAGCAAATCTTATTTTTGCTTCTTGTTGAAAAAAAAATATATCTCTACCGCAAGCATAGGTCACGCCCCTTCACAACGGTCAGTCCAATAGAAAGCAAAATTGACGAACCTCATTATCGCGAACTAATTTTTGGTGGAAACTATAGGTTCGACATAGGCATGCATAACATAAGAAATATTTGAGGAACTCATATTTTGTCGATATGATTGAACAATGAAATTTAATTTAAACACTCTTTTAAATACAGTAACACTAAACGATGCCATTTGTTATATTATATATTATTGTGTAGATTTAAATATAGTTAATTTACGTTGTTGTTTTACAGTGGAGTTATATACCTCTTCTGGATACTCCTAGCGGTGCCTCAATAGTTTATTATGTAGCTGTAGAAACATCAGTGACGTCATCGAAAGTTATGATGTCATCTGTGTATGTACAGTTGATTGGTAAAAACGGTTCGTCAGGTACCCGAAAACTGGACGACGGAACACGTCAGGTTTGTTATGTATTTGGATTATTCTGTAAATGGTAATTAGTAAATAAGGTCGTTTGATAGTTTATTGTTAATGATGAATTCCACAAATAATAACATTTAGTGCAAAGTACATTAAAAAGTAATTTAGCATTGATATGTACTGATTGTAGTAGTAGGTATAAATCCGACAAGGACGTGATTCCTATCACGACGCCTATTTAATATTTTCTTTCTTTTTGTGAGTGCTCGCCTTTTTTTCAATATATTTTCTCTGTCGTTTTTTTTCGGGGTCTGTAATCCAGGAGACACATGGGATAATCAGAAGCCATAAGTCAAAGAAGGACGGACAGCACAATGGCTAACAGAAAAAAGGACAAAAGGACAAACAGCGATCTATAAGAAACTACTGAGAAATACAGATGGAGCAACACAAATTCACTAATATCTGGTGATGAACGCAAGTATTCCGGTAGGATAATCCGTTCCTGTTCCACATGTGGCACCCGTCCTCTTAGTCTAATTACAAACCAGGTGATGAGTCACCAATGAGGAAAGGACAGGATTGTAATTACGACAAACGGAACATATCCATCATCAAATGTTTAAATTATTTTGACTGTATTATGTTATATTACCACTTGAACTTCAGTAATTTACATTTTTGTTTGAACATGAAGAATATATGTCATGTGTACTTTTAGAATTTCAGACGGGGCACATCATCACATTTTGAAATGCGGTTACATGAGGATTTGGGTGACATAGAAACGTTACAAATCTGGCATGACAATGCTGACGGTAAAACTGCTTGGAATCTTCGTAAAGTGACTATTATCAACGCTGAAACTCACGATCGGTAAGTACCAATGGCTTATTAAAAAGATCTTAATTGAAACGGACGGTCGGTAAGTGCAAATTACTTATTAAGGTGTCTTAGCATACCGTCGAGTACAGTATATGCTGTAAATTTTGCTTAGATCACTATCTCTCTATTTGTCGCCAGTGGGTATGAAACGAGACATTTACGTACACGTCACGGCACTATATAGTGTTTAAAGAAACACAAATCCGACATCACAATATGACCCACGATAACGACAAAGTCGTATTTCAGTCTCATTAATGAATGATCACAAAATTGTCTTGTTTGAATTAACGTATATTCAACCTTTAAATGAATTACTCACTCCAATCTAATTGTTATTAGAGTTGAAATAAACATTTTTAATTTCCAGCATTATATCATATTATGCAGTGTTTTTTTAGATTTGCATTGAAATGATACCAAAACGAAAGCATGCTAAATACTGAAATATATATCCAAAAGGTGGATCTCGGTTTTCGCTGAACAAATATTTGATGTAATTGAATTGACTTTTATTTGTGAAATATATGAACACAGTTATTCAGTGTGGTTCAATAATTTTTTTTTATATTTCTTTGGTGAACACTTGAATGGTATGTCCAAAGTAATTTAGCTGTACGGTGAGATGCGGGGTAGCTGTTACAGGTAAGACAACCTACATAAGACCAATCTTGTAGTAACTGTATTAACCATAATAAACTGTTTTTTGTTTGTTTTTTCAGATACACATTTCTTTGCGGTAAATGGTTGTCCCTGAATAGTAAAGACGGAAAAACATGGCGTAGTATAGACGTCCTTGACGATAATGGCGTAGAAACTGAAGTATTATTTTATAGTCTCAGCCAAACAAATTTATTTGATGACCATCTGTGGGTCTCTCTATTTAAGCGTCCCAGGTTCAGTCGATTCACAAGAGTTCAAAGGCTGTGGTGTTTGGTGGTGATACTATTCATGGCTATGATATCGTCTGCCATGTGGTATGACTCACCGGCCAATAATAAGATGCAGACGATAAGCCTAGGGCCGCTTAAGTTAAGCTATAAACAGTTTTATGTTGGGTTCATGTCAGCAATGATTGCCCTTGTGCCAAGTATGATACTAGTGTTAATATTCAGGAACAGGAAATTCAGAGGTGAACAATGTACTGGCTGCCACGTTCCATGGTGGTCCATTTTCTTTGCTTATGCCTTGGTTTTCCTGTGCGTGGGTTCCAGTGCTACGTTTGTATTTCTTTACTCCCTCCAGTGGGGAGGGGCTAAATCATTGGAATGGTTGATGTCTTTTGTGATGGCTATATTTCAAAGTGTGATAATATTAGAACCTGCTAAGGTACGTAATGCATTAAACAATGTTCATATTAGTTGTGAATATTATTGCAAATTAGCTTAGTTACAACATTTAAGAAGAGGCAATGCCTATAATAACACGAACACATATAAAAACTATAAATGTTCGATTAAGATATTTCATCTCATGTTCTGTTGCATTCTTTTGTTTGTTAGCTGTCAATAGTGTGTCATTTCATCGGAAGAAATATAATACAAAAACATTAATTTTGAAATAATTAACAAGACCGCTGACACTTATGCAAAACAAAAGAGAGACCGTCGTCGTTGCAATCGTCAGGCAATTAGATTTACATTTACGCATTGGGTGTAATCACTGTCTATTACCATTTAAATAATCGTTAGAGAATATCGAAGGGGCGTTTTGAATTGGTTACGTCGTGTACACTAAATTGTTTGTTTTGCCGCACCAGCCGACTATGCATCTATTTGAGTGAGTTGCTGAAGCTTGGTGGTACTCCGGTCCCCGTAACCACTCGCCCAAGGAAATTAACAGCGACGATTTAACTGTAATACAGTTGACAGAAAAGTTGATACATATTAAATACATTTCGAAACATCGAGAAACTGTCGGTGTTTGATTTCAATATATATTTGGTCTAATTAGAATGGTTAATTATGAATAGGAATATAATGACTTCTGTCAATTAAACAAAATAATTGATAAAGATACTTAATTGATAGTATAAACCTATTCCGTAATAAAACTAGAATATGTCTGCAGTATATTAGACCTGAGGACGATGACATCAATAATAGGTAGCACTGAAGGAAAGTTTGAAGATACCAAAGGGTAATCAGAAGCCGAATATTAAATAAGGAAAGACAATGTAACGGCCAAGCGAAAAAGGAGAACAATACAACAAATGATCCACGAAGAACTACAGATTAAGCAACACGAAAACAGCAACAAAAACAACGGAAGGGTATGTAGTTGAAAGTGTTTTCAAAAACAAATATGATAAACTAACAAATAAAACAACAATGTTAGTAAGGCGATAATCCGGTTCAATATATAGCACGCGATATATCCAAACAAAATTCGAGGGTACATATACAGAAGAATAAAAGAATAACAATTCGGACACCACGAATAACTATCATTACATTATTACTGCTAACTGTTATTCTTTATTATGGATGAACGCAATTGCCCTAGATTTCTACTTATTACCTTGCTATAATATTTGTAGGCAATTTTGCTGGCTATACTTGTTGCTTGCTTTTTTAAGAAGATGGGGACTAAGGAATTAGTAGATACATCTATGCCAGTACCAGATGTGACAAAGTCAAACCAGGACGTTCTAGGTAAGCACACATGTGATATTTGATTTATTTTCTGTTTTATTATGTATTTACCTTGATGGATTATCAATGTAGTCATGATAGTAAAAACGTAGATCTCTACTTTACTCTGCACGACATGTTTCTGGAATAACATTCATCATGTACGCCCCAATTCAAAAGTTTAAATGTTGCACTTTCAATTCAAGATCTACAAAGACTTGTCACTGATTAATAGACTATTATTAGTTGATTTATTCCACTGAGAGAAAAAAAACAACTATGAATTACTGATCCTGTCTAAATGATTGTGCAAAGACTATGAGACAAATTAAAAAAAAAAAAATGTTAGAGAAAACAGAAGTGGCAATCAAGAATTGACAATCCAGAGAAACTGACAACATTGGGTACACAAAACACAAGACGAAGACAAACAAAACAAAAAACACAACGCAATATGTGCCGAATACCACCACACGCAAAGAAAAACCCACACAAACAGCGTAAATTTGACTCGAGACCTCTCACAAACAACTCGATGCAAAGACGAACCAAACATCTTTTTATGTGGAAATCACAATTGACACCACAACACAGAACCATGAGTGCAAAGACACATTACTAAGAATATTCAATTAATTTAACAAACGGCGTTAGACGACTATAATAATGATAAAATAGGGTAAAAGGATACCAGACAATACTGGTACCTAATAATGTTCTACGATATCATTACATGTACAGAGAAATGACTTTGATGTGTTGGATAACAATTGTATACCAATATCCAATTAAAATAATGATCTGCGGTAGATACAAGATAGTAAAACAATATTCTGCTTAACTAAATAGCAGCATTGTAATGACGGACAAATATGTTGGCTTCAATATTTAATTGTTGCTCTCTTCTTCACAAAGGATATATATGTTTGATAAAGAAAGCAATATTAAAGAATAGGCTTACTAAGAGGATTGTATCCTTGAAAGTATACGATATTCCATAATTAAAGTTTTAGCACTCCATATATTAAAGTTAATATGATGATGTATCTATAAAATATGTTTTTGAATTTACTAAGTATTAGAACAAGTGAAAACTGGAAATACAACCCCCATCGATTACCCCGAATTTCCTGGAACAGAGAAAGACTCAGCTGAAGTAATAATGGCCCGCCAACGAGCTCAAATAGACAAAAGGCTGTGGACAAAATTTCAGTCTTGGCTTGGAATGTTCCTGTACGTAATATTAGTTTCGTTAATATGTTCCCATAGTGATGTGTCAACAGCATACAGACAAAATGAACATATTCTGAACACACTGACAACATTATATACTGTAAGTACATTATTGTTAGACTGACAACATTGTGATAATATCTCTAAAATCAGTGACGTGTACAATGTCCGTTCATAAAATGAAAACCAAAAAATGCGACACACTCAAACCAGTCCAAAAATTCAATCGGAAAATCAAAGAAACCGATATCCTTTTTACACGACCGCTGACTTTCCTGGCTTGGTACATGGCCCTTAATAAAATGTGACGGGGTTAAAGTAGTCTTAATAGGTCCAAAGTCAGACATCAACGACCTTTGCTTATCCATCAACCGTCTCTTCTTGCAGCCAATCATCAATGAAGTTCATACAATGTGTACTGGATCATAAAGGGTATTAGCTATTGTGACGGCATAGCTAATGAATATTATAATAGTATGAAATTGAAGCATCGAGTTTTGTACTGATATTTGCTAATGTTGATAAATAATTAATGCAAAATGAAGAAAAAAGGGGGCAAAGGTCATTTTTATCTTCTACTGGTCTTTGCAATAAATAATGAATGCGAAATTGATAATAAAAAAAAGTCATGTTTATTTTTCACTCTTTCAGCCGAAATCCACCAATGAAATCTATGACTATATAAAAACAACATACAATCGTGCTACGTATCCAAAATGGTGGGAAACAGAGGATGATGAGATGTTGAGGCCGGCATATATCCAAAGATTTACTGATAATGCCTACAATTATCGGATAACAAGATCCCGTCTACGACAGCTGAGAGTACATGGTATATTATACTAGTATACTAAATACATTAAACGGCTGATTTTTGTGTTGGTTGATTAGCTCCTAACAACGATTATTTCATGGATATTCAAGGCGATAACAATATTCAAAAAAAAAAAAAATAGAAGAATGGTACAATATGTACAACAACTCATGGCTGTTTTTGTTTGTTGCTTTAAGTCAACCGGAAGTTATGTGATGCATAATAATGACGAGAATTACAAAGTATTTAGACAAAGAAAATAACAGGACAATCGGGGCGAAGACTTTCATTCACTACTGGAAAAGTATGGGGGAGTTGGGTAATGACACACACTAACATTTTGTAGGGGCTACAAGGCGACTACTGTCTTTTTTTTAAATTGACAAGATATGTCTTTTAAGAGTAATGACGTACTACTCTCCAAGAATGTTACCCACAATGGTTCAGGTCATGCTTTTCATATAATTACCTGACCTAAAAATCTCAGCGAGAGCATTATCCCTATTCTCCAACTGTGGACGAATTGGACATCTTTATGGGTTGATTCTCACAAACCGTTAGTTCTCCCAGCAAATGTAATAGACAAATATCCTGCACAAATTTCGTGTAAATTAATGTGAATGGAATTTATAATTGAGATCATTTTGACAATAAAATGTTAAACAATAACGGTAACAGTTCTTGAATCTAAAACTTATAGAAATACAGAATTTACAACAACAGGCACAGAAGGAAATATATAAACAACAAATCGCCAAAGAGACAAACGGGAGCAAGACTCATTTAATTTTTAATTTCTGTTTTATTTATTAACTAATAGGTAATTGCTCAGGACCGGAGGTGACAAGAACAGCAGTCAATACATGCATAAATTCTTTCAAGAAAGAATTTGAAGAAACTAGAAATTTCTGTACATGTGAGTAATAACATGTTTAATATCATGGTAAGTTTTAAATAAATTGTGTATAAATATATGTTCATCCTTTCGGCTTTCCATATTTTTGCAGTAGCATCTAATTACTGTAAGAAAATCTTGAAAATACCACAGCGCTAATCAAAATCCGTAAATCGGAAAAAATCACTAAAGAATACTGGATGGTATATCAAAAATGCCGCTGAAGAAAAAACGTTAGGGAATGGACAATCAATAATAGACAATCTAGAGATACTGCAAACATTGGACACACAAGACCCAGAACGAAGACAAACAAAGCAAACGGTACAACACAACACAGAAAATTAAAACGATGAGCAACACGGACCCTACACAAAACCGGGGTTGAACACATGTGCTCGCTAGGGGTAAGCAGTTCCTGCCTCTTATTAAACACCCACCATATTATTCATGATTCATTACTTTTCTGATACTGATCACTGGGCGCTTAGCCGCAATCAACTACCTTTTTTTCTGAAACAGAGAACTATATATTTCTATTTAATGTGAAAATTTTAAAATTAGTTGTGTATTTCTAGTTTGGCGAGAATACAACGAAACTACTTGTTTTGATGGAAATGAAGAATTTCAGTACAGTTTTCTACATACCGGTGAAGAAAAATCAGCTGGAGATTTGCCATACACCGGAAAACATGGAAAATACGGACCGGCCGGATACTATGTCGATCCAGGACCAAAACAGAGTCTCGTGACACGTTATTTAAACTTACTACAGGAACATGACTGGATAGATTTCCGTACAAGAGTACTATTTCTGGATTTAGTAACATATAATGCTAATACACGTTTGTTTAGCCATATAAAGATAATATTTGAATTACCTTCTACCGGAAGTATAACCATGAAAAGGGAAGTATGGTCGGCTAATCTCTACCCATACGCATATGCTTTAGACTATCTTATTTTATTGTTCCAGATTATATTCGTGATTGTCTTGATTGTTCGATTTATACTCTTTATTGTAAATCTCTGTCGTTTAAAAACGCGTGCTCTGACGTCAATATCTACGTATTTGAGGCTGTTAGAGATTACGTTTTGTATCGCTGCTGTTGTGTTTTGTTTTTTAAGAATTGATGCCACTATCGGAGCAATATCAGCTTTGAAGAGAAGCATAGGTAAGTTTGTAACAGTACAATAGCATAGGGAAAGTTTGACGATACCAAAGGGGTAGTTAGAAGCTGTGAAGACGAACAGACGATACACTATGGCCAACAGAAAATAAACAGAAGGACAAACAATGATCTAGAAAGCACTACATAGAAAACTTAAGATTAAACAGCATGAATCCCACCAATAACCGGCGTTAACGCTGGTGTTCCGGAAGGGTAACCAGTTCCTCCTGCACTTGTGACACCGTTCCTGTTACCACAAAATAAATATTGTTTTGCCACAATCTAATTAAAATTATATCTCTCACTTTGCTCTTGTTTATTTATATTTCGCGTGCGTGAGATCTAACACAAGTATGTAGACATCGCATTCTGGTGACCTAGGGTCACGCATATGTAATGAGATGCAAATAAAGGTAACGACCCTCAGAACAGCCAATCAAAATCGTTCTCTGATATCACACATATATTTGATTTGTAATAAATACGTGTAGGCGTGAGAGGGCTTCTAATTGCCATTGATATGTGCCGTAAATTATGAATTGTCATCTGAAGACGTCTTCTTGTCTCCGGAAATGTAAACAGTTGTCGGAACAATCGGGCTCCGACATAGTCGATATAGATAACATTGGAAGAATTCCTAATGATTTTTTTGCATAATTCATTAGCACCCATAGTTACGTCCCTTGCATAAATCCACTTTCAAGATCTCGTAAGCGATCATTTGAATGGACAATATTTTGCTAGACCCTAGATCACCAGAATCCGATGTCTACAGGCTTGCGTTAGATCTCACACGCGCGAAATATAAATAAACAAGAGCAAAGTGAGAGATCTAATTTTAATTAGATTGGTTTTGCCATAGCATGACAGATCCATCGAAGCTGTAGGTTTTCAAATATTTATTAAAGACACTTGATTTCCTTTTGTTATTTTTAGCTATTTCGTTGCATTGAAATATGTTTTTTTCTAAACAAAAAAAACCCAAAAAATCAAAAAAAACAAAACAAAACCTAAATTGATGAAACAAGTTATAGTTGTTAATGTATTGCTGTGTACTCATCCAAAGAAAACAAAACATTTGTGGTAATACTATCTCGAAAAGATGTACAAGTACTACAGTAAGAATCGAAATACAAGTATTGAGACAGATACGCACAGATATGGCGAAGATAAACCAGTAACCCTTTAAATCTTTATTAATTTGTATTCTTTTGTGTTATTCATGATGTTATTGTCTGTATCTATGTTGAGGTGAGCTAGTAGTAGCCTCTGGCTGTATGTAATCTTCAGACAATAAGTAAAGAATTACATTAAATTTGGATAGGCCGCTAATAGTTTTTCTGTTCTAACACACCTTTAATATTAATATAAATTCAACATTTTATATTTCCTAATATATTATTACAGGTAGATATGTGTCGTTTGAGCTGGTACGAGTTTACGATGCTGCATACCAAGGTTGTCTAGCTGCTGTTCTCTTCATTATAATACTAGACCTTTTGAAGCCATTGGAATTCAATTATAATTTTTTCATGTTGGTGTCTTCTTTGAAAATAGCTAAAGGCGCCATATTCGCCTTTATGATCATCATATCAATGGAGCTGATTGGCTTTGCAGCCTTACTGTATCTAACGATTGGCAGCAACCACGAACATTTTAAATCTATGCTTGAATCGATGAACGCTTTGTTGCTGGCGTTGTTAGGCATGATGACGTATGATGATGAGGAATTCAATGACATGCTGATAAAGTTCTTTTTTGGATCGTTCACCTTCTCGATGACGATTACATTGGTCAATGTATTTATTGTACTGTTAACAATATCGTTTAACGATGTAAAGGCAGGGATAGACAAAGGAACGCTTCACTATGATCAGAAGTTAAACGACCATTTCTGGTTTAAGGTTGATAAAATCATTGAGTGGATGAAGGAGAGGTTCTGTTTTGCTTCTAAGTTATCGTTTATTGGTGTAGTTAGGTCATTAATACGTATGTTTAACTTGATTGTGTAACTATGTGTTATATTAGTTAGATAGCAATACGGTCGGTTAGCCGTAGTGTTTAACATTCTATATATATTAGGAAATTTCGGTCACCATGGATACTGAAAGAATATAAAGGATTAATCTGAAGAAAAGGTTCTGCGAGAAAGAGAACATATATAATATAAATTATTTTATTTTTGTATAAAAATAATACAGTCTTGTAGCAACGCATTGAAATCCAATTCTTCAACGAGTGAGTGAGTGAGTGAGTGAGTGATTGTTGATTAACGCCAACTCAGCAATTTTTCAGTCATATCATGGCGAGAACAAGTTAATATTCAATGTGATGATGATGAGACGTGTACTAGACCAACAAGTTGGATTTTTGTTATGCTAGCTTACTGAAACAACAGTCCGCGGATATACATGTCGCCTTACTCTGGCACATTATCCTGATTCCGAGCAAATCAGTCTTTGCCTTTTCTTCTTAATGCTGCGTGCTTAGCGGAGAAGCAACAAATACCAATTTCATTGTCTTTGGTTTGAACTCAGGATCTACAGAACTCGAGGCGAGTACGCTAACCATTACACCACCGATGCGGTTTTCGTCAATGATGATATCGTCGCAATGGGGTTGACTTTGTTGCAATTTCCTCATATTTTTTGACATTTTGGACATATCCATATTTTGTATTTAAGCTAATTTATAATTTTCAAAATGTAAATTTAATTCTTCATCTCCTGTCTTTAAATCTTAGTTTGATAAAAAAAAAATGCTGATTCTTTCTGATGACAATTAATTTGTGCTTAAAATGAATTGTGCCGTTATTGTCAATATGTTTGCGCAATAAATAAATATTTAGCTATAATTCGATTTATGCTTGGACGAAATTGGGTTAATGGTCACCATTGATTCAAATTAAGTATAACCTTCATTCGAATTGAAGGCTAACAATTGATTATAAGTTTGGTGTCCAGCTAACGGAAGAGGTTACATATTCTTCCGAAGTGTGCACAAATGTAAAAAAAGAAAAATCTGCGCAAATTTCAGAAAAGAATCTACGCAAATGTAATGTTTTTCATGCGCAAGCATAATTGATTTGCTGCGCAAATGTAGGCCTAGGAAGAGTTTGAAAATACGAAAAGGATAATCAGAATCCGTAAATCGAAGGACAAACAACACAACGGCCAGAAGCAAAAGGACAAACGGACAAACAACGAGCTACAAAACATACATATAAAAACTAAAGATCGAGCAACACGAACCCCACTTAAAACCGGGAGTGAACTCTAGTGCTCCGGAAGAGTAAGCAGTTTCTGCTCCTCTTAGTGTTACCCGTAGTGTTACTCTAGGTACACACCCGGTGATAAATCATGAATGAGTAAAAGGACCGAAAAGTGTTTACGGCAAGTGGAACATATCCCTGGTCACCGTAAAGCTTTCGAAGTGATGACTTCATCTTAACCAATAGGAACCCTTGATTTAGTAGCTTCCTTGTTAGCAACAACCCTTTAAAGTTCGCAAATAAAGATGGACCGAATTATATCTATGGCTTGCCTGATTTCGAATTATAACTTGCAATAAATATTTATTTTTGAGTCTATACAGTGCCATGTATGTTATATTTTCAGCTACAAAAGGGCGGCGAAATAAGCTAGATGAATTACAAGAATGTGTATGTATATTACTGTTTATCTCTTTGAAGTGATTTAATTTCAATAAATCATAGCATTAAAATAATTCGACAAAAAATGTTTCAATGCCTTTATTGTCGAGTAGAACATTTGAAAACCTTAATTAATTAGCATAATAAATTACTTAACTTTTAGTATGCTATTAATGTAAGTTATTTTATACTTAATTATTTCCAAAAAAGGCATACAGAATTAAAATATATTCAGAAAATATTATTTTATTTAATCGCATTCAAAACAACTTTCAAGTTCAAACCGAAGCGTAAGATGTTGATGTGTGTTTAGCTTTAGCAATTAAGGATATTAACACAAACACCACGTGTCAATGTTGAGAGGATTGTGGTGTTGAACGCTACTTTCAACAATATTTCAGATATATCGTGGATGTCAGTTTTATTGGTAGAGGAAGCCAGTGTACTCATAGAAAACTACCGACCTGTCGCAAGTCGGTTGTAAACTTAATGTAAACATAAGGTTGTATTGAGTAAGCCTCGTCGTTGATTGCATTATTTTGTGTGACACCTATGGAACACTTCTTTGAATTTCTAAGTCTATTTTAAAGTTTGAGAACTTTCGTTCCACCACCAGGTCACACTGATCACACTTCAATATTTTGCTGGTTATAATAGTTAATAGATAATAGGATTGTTATATTTGATTAGTTGTTTCGTAATGCATGGTTTTGATGTTTCAAATTTGACAATCTACATCAATTTCAGATAAAAGTACAAATTTGGGTTTAACTTTTCATAATCAAATACATGAGCTTGTGAACGTAAATCATTTTAAAATGATACAAGAAGAGTTTAAAGATAGCAAAGGATCAATGAGAATCCGTAAATATAAGAAGAGCAGACAACACAATGGCCAAACGAAAACGGTCAAGAAACGATCCACAAAACACCGCACAGAAAACTAAAGATCGAGCAACATGAACCTCACTATAAACAGGGTGTGTTATTCCGCAACTCATTTTAGAAGTGCCACACTTGATTGAAGCTAACACAATTTCACTACTTTACTATTCATATCTCACCGATGAACTACAAGAGAAACAGTTTGCATAAATTGAAAGATGCTTATATTTTCTTTCAATAGCTTGGAAGATTATATAGATTGACAATGGAAATGAAGAAAAATGAATTAGATCGACAAAAATCAACAGCAGAGATGATGATCAAAATGATACAACTTGGCCAATATAGAACTAAACTAGATTGTCTTAATGTCCAATGGAATGAATTTACTACTAAATACATGTATGTTTCATAAAACCTCTTGTTTGTGAATTATAGAGTTAAAGATTGAAATTTAACTGTATTAGAATAATGATAATTTAATAATTAAATTATTGATCGAAAATATCATTTGGCAAAAACAGTATATAATATGCGGTCCCTGGCAAATCATACGATCATTCGTAATGGACATATTTACAGTTTTCTAGCTGTTGAAACAGAGATCAATAAAGTCTTTAACTTTTAATATGATCAACAAAAAACTTCAATATAGCACAAAATCAACGTATTTCTTTTAATGAGTATCTATTTCTTTTAATGAGTATCTTCATTAGTGGAAAATAAATATTGAAACCGTCTTGTTGGCAAATGAGTTAGTGTGCTCACCTCAAATATCACGGATGATTTTTGTCAATTATTTAACTGATTTCAGCTATTATTCGGTTAAAAAAAACACGAAAGGTGCAGGACACGATCAGAACAGGTCAAAACTGACCTTTTTGTAAGTGGATGTAGATGATTGCAGCTATTTTTCATTGATTTTCAGTTATTTTATTCTGTAACCAGAATCATCCCCCAAATATGGTGGTTCGTTGGTTCGATCCATGGTCCGGTCAAACCAGACTGTGGTATTGGTATCTTTGGATTCTTCGTATACAAAATTAATGAGTAATCGACAAGAATGGTAGGCTTGGAATACAACTCAGCGCCTTGGTCAAATAAATGAAATGACATTGTCGTCATCACCAACAAGTAATTCGTATCATATCGCGAAAAAAATTAACAAATTGGCGCTAAATAACAATGAATAACACACTACGAAAAGGAAGATACCAAATAATGTTGAGAATAAAACGAATAATTATCCTTCAACACATCAAGTGAACACTCACATTTTAACTAAAGATACCAAGTCATGAAACAAATGTCCTTTAATAGGAACCAACAGCAAGCTATCATGGTGTCAAGTAATTCGGAATTAATTATTCATTTAATGTGCTGTCATTCGCCTATCAATACTTATATATAACTTCCCATCGTTGAAAATAATAATCCATGTAATGTTTATTCGTTCGGAAGGTCATACTCTAATGTGCAATCGAAACTGTTCTTGTAATGCTTCAATGTTTATCATGTGTAGTCGGACCACATATATACAACGTAGAAAGAAATACGTAAATGTTAGCACAGTGCTATGATGGAAATAATAATACATCCAATGAAAACAAAGATAAATTATCATACTATTATATTATATAAATGCATCGAGTTAAAGCAAGGGAGATAATCGAACGTATTGTATTACAGATTTGGATTTCGCAGTAGTGGAGCAACTCTTGTAATTCTAACTATACCTAAATTGTCATGCGCTGCTGAGATAGATGTCACGTGTTACCTAGTACCTAGTCTGCGACGAGATATAAGGAAAAAAATGAGAAACAAAAATGTGGGAAAGTCATTTGAGTTTTCTACACCAGATAATCATCTTCTAAAGGTCAGTTATACATACAACAACATATTTAAGTAGATCAGATCATTTACCTATTTTGCTTGATTAAATAGGCTACAGCAACACGACCGGTACCACTAAATATAGGTAGTGGAGCAGGAACAGCTTACTCTGCTGGAACATCTGAGTTTATCTCCGGTTTTTGTGGTGTTTGCGTTCCTCAATCTTCATTTTTCTGTTAAGTGTGTGTATATCCTTTATTCCTATTCTTTTTGCTATTGCATTGTCTATTATTCTTCAATTTACGGCTTATGATTACCCCTTTGGTACCTTTAATAATTTAGTAGCTATTTGTACTCCATATATTTGCTGTGATTCACATTAAACATATGTTTATTTATACATATGTTAGTTTTCTGTGTTGTAATGTAATGTTTTGTTGCCAGATTATCTCGATTTACCATTCTTGGTTGCCCATTCGGTTTTCTCTAGCGTTTATTTAGTTTTTATACATTTTTAAAAATCTGCTTACTGCTATATACATTAACAAATATTAAACATATGTTTTATAATAGTGAAGGTAACACAGCCTACCCTTACAGAGCACCCGCGGTTTGTATTGGTGTTCGTGTGGCTCAATCTTTTATTTTCTGTGCATTGCTGTATAGATAGATTATTGTTTGTCCTTTTTCTTTAGGTCATTGTATGGTCATGAGTTATGGTGTTTAACGCCACTTTCAACAATATTTCAATTTTATCGTGGGGGTCAGTTGTATTGGTGGAGGAAACCGGGTTATGCGGATAAAACCACCGACATGCCGCAAGTCATTGACAAATTTTATCACATAATATCATATCGAGTACATCTCGCGATGAGCGAGATTCGAACTCACAACAGTAGTGATGATAGGTTCTGATTGCAATTGCATAAGTAATTGTAAATCGAACTACCAGAGCATCACGATAATGAAAGCCGCTTGGTTATTGTATTGTATGTCCTTCTTCAAATTACGGATCTTTTCAAAGCTAACTTTCAATACATTAGCTGCTATAACAGTACATATTAACAGATTATGTGAGACCTAAATTAGATATCTATAATCTTGTAACTATGACTTGGTCTCTACCTCTGCAGGTTGATTATCAATGTCTGACGGTATCATTCGTCCAAAATTCAGTGCTTCGGTAATGTCATGGTCGATTACATATATTGATGCTTGAAATTTGCAGCTCCAAAATAATGTAATTAATTCAAAATTAAAGTAAATCCCCCTAAAGCCTCATTCATAGGTAACCATAGATTTGTGACAACTCTATTTAGTCAAGGGATTAGAAGATCAAATAATTGTAATAAGTAAACAAAAGGTCCAAAAAGGGTAGTCGAAATCGGCTAAGGTCACATATGTCTGTGGTTTTGATAATACTAACATTATTTAGAAACTGTCAATTGCATAGCTACAAATAAAGGGGTGGTAATATATTAATTCGGCCATTTTAATTTTGTGACCCCTACTAGGAAACTGTTGTCGATGCATATTATCGTTAGTGTGGAATATACGTATGAAGTGGCATTCATTAGGTTCTACAGTCGACAAGAAGCCATGCCCTATTTTGTACCCATTGGTTCTTAAGGGGATCGTTGTGATATGGTTTAATTGCATAGCTATATTTAGACCAATCTACCTACAATTGCGGTGCTTGTTTATATCTTATTTTTCCTATCATATTAAGTAACACTTGTAATCTGTTTACAGGGCTCTGTATCAATAGAAATACTGGACACAATGAATCATGGAAAAGTGTATAATAAAGTAGTAACCAAGCTGACACCAGAGTCGTCATGGCAGATACAAATGGAATATAAGGTATGTATGCGGTCATATGTTACTTAGCTTATAGGACACTGCTAGATATTGAATACAATTAATGATACTTATATAAATATAACTTTCATTAAATGGTTTTAATTTCTTAGCAAGTTTTGATTAATATTATTAGTAAATTATAGCTTTTGACAGAACATTGTGTTAAAATTCTGGTATGTATGCTGTTTTATTTACGTTATTTGTGTTTCTTTGCACATATTGGTGTCCAGCATATATTGTGTTGTGTTACTGTTTTGTTTTTTCTTCGTCTTGTGTGACCTGTGTTTCCAGTTTCTCTGCATTGTCCATGTTTGATTACCGCTTCGGTATTCTCTAACGTTTATTTAGTACAATTTATCATATGTAAATTTGGAAACATTTGCCTCAATGCAAATAGTTGAATCTAATATAATAGAAACATCTTTATTGAAACCCTTTTTGAGTGTATATTGATAAATACATGAAAGAGATAGAGATATTCAAGACCTAGGATCTGCTTTGGAATATGCATAAAATTGCATGGGTGGGTTAGTTATATTGCAAACGTCAAACTTGGGTAGTGTGTTTCTCATATGAGACAGATCTTCTGTTAACCAGTATTTATGCATATTTTAAACTTGATATGCACGGGTACTTAGTAAAGCGACATATTTTGACAAGTCATATTTGTTGAAACAAATAACGAACAAAGCAACCACGTGTACAACATAAACACAAACACATACCTTGTGTCAATGATCACAATTGCCATATGAATATGATTACATAGCTCTAGTGAATGATGGTTTAGATCATAATTCATTTGTCTTGTCATTCTATTGTATCTTCTTCATTTTCTATGTTCGTTTTGTTTTATTTTTAGACAAATTCTGGAGTTCAAAGTTCATATACACAGATACCGTTCAATTTTGCGACAATGTATGTGGATAAAGAAACGGCATATTCTGGCTGGAAACCATTGGAAACATACCAGGTTCCAAGAGAAGGGATAACCGCTTATCCATCATATGACCCAGGGGCTAGAATTTCAATTCAAGAAAATTCATTTCAAGAAGCATGCACAGTTTCTCTTAGGGTAAGCATAACACTATATCGACCTCGTTTACTATTGATAACTTGCATATTGGGCAAGTTAATGACCTTAAGAAGGGTTTGAAGATACCAAAAGGGTAATCATAATCCGTAAATAGATGGACAGACAACACAATGGCCAAAAGGAAAAGGACAAAAGGACAAACAACATCTAGAAAATACTACACAAAAAACTAAAGATCGGACAACATGGGCCTCACTAAACTCAGGTCCTCCGGAAGGGTAGGCAGTTCCTCATCTACTAGTTACATCCGTAAATTAAGATTCGATCGGCACGTTAATATCATACTAGTATTTAATCATGTTTAATAATGTGCTCGTAAATATTTGTGAATGTATCGTATAAATCGTTTACTTGCCATCCGCATTCATTCTAATTTTACATTTATCATCTAACACTAATTCACTTGTTTAAGAAATGAGTTTCATTATCAACACTACTCCAAAGTGAACATACATAGCTCAGGATAAGATATGCATACTTTATGATGTTGGGTTCATTGTTCGTGTCTTACCGCAATGAACCAATGTCACAATGATATAGTTGAAGGTTGCTAGTAATAAATGAATTAAATTATGAGAGAATATAACAAAATAAAATGCTTAAACCTTGAATCCCAACACAGTTATTAGATCGCTTTTCTTCAATGAATGGTTATCTTCCTTGCAGACTATGCTTGGTGATGTCGCCTCTGTATTGAATGTAGTTTTAGACATACCGCCATCAAAGCCTATGCGTGTACAGTTACCGGAAATATCAACCAACAAGCAAAGACCAAAATCAGGTAGCTTTGAATATTTGAAACATACCGTGACCGAAATTAGGTAATATTGAGTAATTGAAATAAAATACACAAGCATACGGTTATTAATTTCGGCATAGAACGTAATTATAAAATATCTTACTCTTACACGGACAGTAAATCTTGATGAAATATGACAAACCATTACAAGCCATCTAAATCAATGCATACATTTGTTATTGTTTTCTGGTTATAAAGACAGACACAATTTTCGACAAAGCAGAAGGGTAATTTTAGCAAATTTAGAAGTGGTCTACGCAAATAAAAAGAGTCTAGACAGGAAAGATTACTTCATGGAGATGAAAATTAAAACAGATAATGAAAATAATAAACAATCTGACGTTTTTAATTAATAATCTGTAAAACAGTAAAAACCTTTAGTTTGCATTGTTTAATCTATATAGCTATAGAACGTTCTGTATGCTACACAGTGAAACAGCTTATCATAAGTGTCGTCGAAGTCCCGTGACAAGACACAATTTTCACATCATATCCATTACCTCGTCCGATGGTACTGGTTATCGACACATCCATCTACATGTCAATTCCAGTATATATAACCCCATTTACCTGTATGGCTTATTGTTGCACACCTGTTCCCGTCGCGAATATAGCTTGAATACCGTTAACTTGACATTAAATAACTGTCAATCATATAATAAATTTAAGTAATACTATTTTACGCATATTCTAATTATTAAAATGAAAAACAAGAATAATACCACACAATCGCAACAGTTCCAATATCTTATTGAAAAAAACCGAGGAAAGAGGCGAAATCGATGCCCATAAGACGTATATACGTGACCGCTTACTTATTAGAGACATTTTAATTTAAACAAAAATAAGTGGCGCGGTTAAACTAGTTTTATGGGTACAAATATCTCCTATTGTGAATGATATGACAATATAAAAAAACCAATACCGCAGTTAAGAAAATATTTATTACATTTACAGACCATCCAGCAGAATATTCCATTGCTATGAGGCACGGACCTGAAGACGAATGGAAAATACTGAATTCTGTTTTAACTATGAGAGAAGAAAGATTTGATTTTTCTGTTACCAAATCAAACGATTGGTATGTGAAGAAAATTAAACGTATTTTTAATTTGATATCAATATTTTTTGTATATTAAGAAATAGATAATATATGTACAGTTATATTCGATAAAACATTATATAGGAAATCTCAAATTTAATTTCAAATCAGAGATTTTTAAGAAAAATGCAATGTAAATTCACGAAAATTAGCAGTACCCAAAGATAAA
Organism: Gigantidas platifrons; assembly: GCA_002080005.1. Classification (NCBI taxonomy): domain Eukaryota; kingdom Metazoa; phylum Mollusca; class Bivalvia; order Mytilida; family Modiolidae; genus Gigantidas; species Gigantidas platifrons. The sequence goes on along the minus strand of MJUT01036664.1, from coordinate 1,208 downwards.
AGAAATATATAAATACACTAGGACATGAAACTGTGTAAATGTTGATGGTGGACTGAAATCTTTTCCGCACTTTAAACAATTATAAAATAACGGAAGCATCACTTAAAATATACGAATGGTTTTTATTTTTTTTTCTATCATAACGACAAATATAGAACATAATGTATCTTTAGTCATACACATAACACCATTAATCATTATACAAAATTACCTCTCGGAAAGAAAACAAATCATTTTAATGGATCATTTTGAAGTAAATATATTTATCATGTTTATAATTTACTTCTACATTGGAGACATCAACTTTGAAGATACCAAAGGGATAATCACACCCCGTAAATCAAAGAGAGACATACACTGCCATGATCAAAGGAAAGGGGAAAACGATGCAAACAATGGTTAATAAAACACTACACAGAACACAAAAGATGGAAAAACGTGAATCCCCCTTTAAACCTGGGTGATTTCAGGTGGTCCGGAAGGGTTACCAAATCCTGAACTACTAAATTATTTTCGCTCGGCTTTCTCTCTTATAATTTAGCGAGACTTGAAATATCACTTTTTCTTATTATCTTTTTTTCAAATTTGTCACTGCATTTTGACCAGTCAAAAATCAATAGTTATTTCTACAGTATGATTCAAATTAATTTATGAAATAGATAAAATGTGCTATGACCTCATACGGGATGATGTTAGATGTTAGAGGGTGGTAAAAACAATCAAACAGACATACATTTATCTTTAAGCAGGTTAAATTTGATAGAAATGTATGTTGTATTTTTATTCCAGGTCAAATCTTGAGATTACAGTGAAAAATTCCAAGATCATGTCGGTAATTACTTTTCAAATATTTACTATTCTACACACTATAAGAAAAGCTTAGAGATACCAAAGGGGCAATCAGAAGCTGTAAGGTGAAAAAAGACAGACAGCACAATAACCAAAAGAAAACGGACAAAAGGACAAACAATGATCTACCAAACACTACCTAGAAAACTACGAGCAACAATTCATTCAAAGTTAGCCAGTTAAAGAAAACACAATTATCCTCTGCAAGTTGTATTATTTGTAAAATTGTTCATGCCCTGAATATAGTTAAGAAGAGTTTAAAGATACTAAAAGGGTAATCAGAACCCGCACATCGAAGGACAGACAACATAATGGCCAAAAGAAAAAGGACAAACAACGATCTACAAAACATACACATA
>MJUT01036658.1:210791-228224 GCA_002080005.1 Gigantidas platifrons | reverse complement strand
GTGGAATTAAAGAATGTATTGGTTATCATGGAAACCAAAAGAACTGACTTTGATAATATCCGACAAGATGTGAATAAAGTAAAGAAATATGCTAGTGACCTCCAGACTTTCATAGGAGTGAACGAAATGACGAGTGTTGTGGATGGAGAAGTTAAGAAACAGAAAGGGGCATTCAATTATGACCTTTTTGAACTGGAGATTGACTTTTCATCAGAATTGGAATCTTTTGTGAAAGATGTTTCTAAATTTGGTGTTGTATCTGTTACAAAAAAGCATTGTAGTACCAGTCTTGTAAAAGAAGCGGAATTGCAAGCCCAGATTCCACAGGAAAGCAAGCAGGCTGTTACCCCACAACTCACAAGGATGACGACTGTCAATATTCAACCTAAGGATAAGCGGCGTGTCGGCATAACAGGCTGTGACATATTACCGGATGGCAAACTTGTATTCGCTGAACATGAATGCAAACGATTGTTGATGTTTTCTAATAACGGGAATTACGAAAAAGACATTGTCCGGTTTTCTGGTAAACCGTTTGATATTTCATACACAGGAGAAAACATTGTAGCTGTTACAATTTACGACAAACATGAAGTCGTATTTGTAAACGTCATTACAAACACCATTACAAACACGGTAGATATTGACCATGCATGTTTTGGAACCGATTTCAACATGAATCGTCTAGCCATCCGATTATTACCAACATCTACATCAAGTCACATTGTATATTTAGATCCTAAAGGTAAATTGATTGATCGGGTCAATATTCCCGGTGAGAACTCAACACGCATATCATTGCGTGATGATACCATTAAGTGTGCCGACTGGATTACCAATACGATTTACTGTTATACCGTAACAGGACATCATATTTGGAGCTTCAAGGATGAAAACGTCTTACGAGCACCATTTGGAATTGCCTTAGATAAAAATAGGAACGTTTATGTGGCTGGTAGAGAAACAAACAACGTTGTTGTACTTTCACCTGATGGTAAAAACTGTAGACAAATCTTAACCAAAAGTGATGGGTTGGATGAACCGTATTCATTACGTATCAATATTGACCGTAACGAGCTCCTGGTATGTAATGTGAGAGGTCCAGCATTTCTTTTCTCTCTGCATTAAATATAAGCTGCGCTACTGGACGTTACCAATGTTGACCGAGAACTAATACAACTTATTGTAGTATTGGTGTAAAAGTAGTGTACAATTTTTTTTTCATCATAATATGTATTCAAAATCTCCTGTTTACAATAACCTTGATGGCACAGGAGCGCACATTAGGGGTCCCTGTTTAAATCAATATCACTTGTCCAGGGGTAAGAAGTGAAAAAATAAACATAATAAAAAAAAGTCCACTTAAACCTATTTCATATTCATTTGTTTTTACATTTCATCATAATATACACAATTAGACATACAATTATTACCATGCATTAGCTTTATGTTCATAAATAATAAATAATCATATGTTATTCCGAATAAGTTCTAATTTGTTTTTGTCAATTTCATTAATATGAGAAGTTTGTAATGTGCATTGTAAATGTTTTTTTAAATTATTTTTCCAAGTGTTAAAAATTGTTTGATTCCCAATTCGGGATTGGTTATATTTCACTTTATTACGTATTTTCCATATTTCCCACTTTGAAATACATATTACGGTATTAAAAATGACATCTAAATCATCACCCTCATATAGCCCTAACATAACAAGCTCTGGAATATCGGATCAACTGAGAGATAAATCATGTGGTTGAAAGAAGGCATCTATGAATGGGATGTCCTGTTTAAACAATAAACCATAAGGTCAAAAGCAGGTACTTGAGGATTGGATGTCCTGCTTAAAAACAATAAATCACGTGGTTAAGAGACGCTATATGGATGGGATATCTTGTTCAGGGCTGGGTCCAGCCGTCCCCTCTCCCTAAAATTGGAAAAAAATAGGATTTGTTTTGGCGTAAAATCGTGATTTTTCACACGAAATACCCCAAAAATATTCGCGCCTTCCTCCGCTCGGCGCGATTTTTGTAAGTGCGCCCCCGTAACTTGAAATCCTGGATCCGCCCCTGTTGCTTACAGACAATGACTCACGTGGTTAAAAAGTGACACCAAAGGATGGGATGTCCTGTTTTAATGTTGACACCTATGTTTACAAACAATAAATTACGCGGTTAAAAGAGGGTACCTACGGATGAGATGTCCTGTTTGGCACAAGTACAACGGCAGATGATGGATATACCACTACAACGTACCGTCAACGTCCAGTCCTAATGCGCTGTAAATAATTGACAGCTGTTGTGTGTTGTATTTTACCAGCAATGAGCGTAGAACTGTCCAAACACCAGACACATGTTTACATCACACCATTATTTCAGAAAAGAGGGGAGGCGGGAAATCCAAAAATAAAAAAATTGAATTTGCTGCTTAGCAACTAAGGACACATCATTAATGAGTAAAATTAAGGAAATTTGGGCTTTGAGTCGGAATAATATGTCCGAATGGAGCGACGTAACTACCCGCGGACTTTTATTTTGGTATAATACCACCAAAAAATTAACTAAACGAGTTGGTCAGTCTAGTTAAAATAACACATCATCATCATCTCACTAAAAACAACGTAATCCTCCAATGGCATAGCTTAGATTACCATATCCCACTTGGAGTTTGATAGTCTGGAATCACTTTCACTAACTCTTAAGTTTATCGTGTATATTCTTACAAGAACAAAATGGTTATTGTCATTTCTGACCTACTGACTTGTCATCCGTGCCAGACGGTCGAAAAGGGATTTAAAATATATGAATATTTACACTACGGATAATATCATCTTAACCTGTTGTAGTGGTGTAGTAAACCTTTTGCTGTGGTATTAACTGTTAATTTGCAAATTTATCTAATCCTTTACAAAATAAACAAATTACAAAAAAATAGAAATAGTGAAATATTTGGAAGGTAATTTTCAAGCAAATTAAATCAACATTTTCTCGGAAATATGTCCTTTTTCTCTATCATGTTGGTACGTACCAGATATATTAATTTCACTTCAATCCGACTAAAAACGGAGGATGAACTCATGTGCTCTGGAAGGGCAAGCTGTTCCTGTTCCACTAGTGGCATGCGTCGTGTCACTCCAGTTATATATATTATTTAATAGAAGAACATAATCAATATGGCGGAATGTGAAATTAAAGGATCGGGCTAGATACTTTCGTTGTTATTGCGAAACCCATGTATGAAGTCTGCATCTTACGAATGACAGAACAAGTAGGTGAAAAGAGGTGCACAGATAGTACCCATATGAATGCTCATTTGATGTTGCAAAACATGCCCATCAAACAGATCAAACATGTGTTCAATCACTAACTCGAACATCTGGATGATATCAGTTTCTGGCAACTTTTTGTTAGAATCAGAGTAGTTTTTCACGAAGTAGTATTTGTCTCACCCTACAACATGGTATTTGTATCTGCGTAGAACATTCTATTTCATGAAACACAGTTGAACTAATTCTTTTAATCTGGCTCTTAATTTTGATTGGCGAATAGTTGTGTGGATTTGAGTTGATTTTATTGTGCTTAACGCCACTTTCACCAATTTTTCCGCTATATCAAGGCGACCAGTTTTAGTGGTGGAAGAAGCCTGGAATACCCGGAAAGATCTACCGACCATGGGAAAGCAACTGGTAAGCTTTATCACTTGTGGTTGCGAGTCGAGTGCAGTCTTTTGTAATTTGGAAAGCCGGACGCGAATACACGCCGTAGCGGTGATAGAGTTGCATGAGTTGTTAGGTAATCTAACTACCTGACTCGGGCCCCTTAGTTGTGTAGACCAGAGAGAAATAACAGTAAAAAAATATCAACCAAAATTATGGTGAGAAGAACTTGAAAAATACATAGGTAATAATGATAATATAAATTATAATTTTGACTAAGAAAAAAGAAAATATATATTTTATTAATTAAACGTAATTTGAAACATGACAGTACGACTGTCTGGTAGAAAGTGAAATAAAGGTGATATTCAAAAACGCACAGTTATTACAAATGTTTCACGGTATTCCTTGATTTGGTGTAGGTATATGGTGCTTAATGCCACTTTCAACAATTTTATTGATGGAGGAAGCCAGAGTACCCTGTGGAAACCACCTAGCTGCCGAGAGTCACTGACAAACTTTATCACATAATGTTGTATCGAGTAAGCCTCGCTTTTAGCGGTGTTCGAATTCACGACATTAGTGGCGATAGACACTGATTACGAAGGAAGTTGTAATTCCAACTACTATGCGATCACAACCACGACGGTCCCTTCTCCATACTTTGAACCGCGTGAACATTTAAGTATTAACTTAGCTCATAACTATTCAGAAAAAATGAAACAAACAAATATGCATATTTTCCGAATTTCCAGGACAGCTTTAAAACAAAATACAAAGAAAGGGCAGATAATTTAGAAAAAAATTATACTGACAATCTCTTCTCAAATGTATCTGCAATGTAGCAATCTTTACTCACATCAAACTTCCATTTACCATGTCTCTTGATACAACGTTCGATTACATCACAACGTGCAGCAGCGGATGCACTGCCAGGTCGTACAGAATGGAGACCCAAGTTCAGTTTCAGCTTTGGCTCTACTGATTTATGTCTTTTCAATATATTTTCTCTTGCTGCCGTGTAGCGTATCTTTTTGTTTTTACAAGTAAATGTGGATATACTCTTATGCACAGGGCATAAGCTAAGCACTTTTCATGTTTCTGAATGCTCTCTTCTTTGACAAAAAAGACCATATTTTTCATGAGCAATAACAAACCCAAATTTTGCAATTGGCCATTCACCTCTTTCTGCTTTAAACAGCAATATCATAATATTGTTTCCCGCTAGACCTGAAATATTCGACAACCTCTCAAAATCTTCGAAAAAATATAACCAACGATAACAATACTAAAAGGTAAAAAAGCGAATACCAAATATCGTATTTTACCTTCAAACCTTGCGAAGCCGAAATATTGCTGAAGTTCTTCGAAAATCTCAATATGCTGGTACGCAAATTTTAAGTCAGAGCTGAAAATAAAATCACCTAATTCAAACATTTCTCTAGCAATTTTGCCATCTTCATATTTAAATCTATATTTATGTAAATGAGGGTTAATGTGTCTACAGTCAAGTTCTAATCGAGGTTTGCTCGATTTGTTAAACGCTACCGTAAGCGGATTAACGGTTTTGTAGATACTTACTTGATACATCCTTTGTTCAGTAAATTTGTAATTTCAGAAGCGACAAAAGCTTTGTTCTTAAGCGATGATTTATTGTTATTACTGTAAATTTGTTCTGGTTCTGTTTTAGACGTTTTCATTGTAACCATTCTCAACATTATCTAATATGTATTGATTATGTGTAGCCAATATTTATTCATTTAACTTGCTTTTTAAACTTCCTACAGGTGTTATAACAAATTTGTGTACTTTAATTGTATTGTTAACAAACTGATCAACCTTAAAGGTATTTGTTTGGTGATATGTTCTCATTGAAATAAAGTGACAATTTAAAAACGTTGGCAATGGATAAATTGATTTATATTTTAGTCGTATTTATCTGACTTTGATCTAAATTTATCCCAGCAGTAAGGTATGACAAAAAGGCACTTATCTTTGAATCTGGACAGCTATCGACCCAATGGCCTCTCTTTCCACATGTAAAACCCATCCCTGGTTTGTATTGTCCAGCAAATATCATCCACTGAACTGTCTTTACTGTACGGAGTTGTCATTGGACGCATTTTCGCATTCTCAGATTTGCTTATTCTTTCAGCTTTCGATAATGCACGATTCACCAGTTTATCGTCTCCCGAGTCATCTGCTATGGGATTGCGTTGACACTCTTGGGCGACTTTTCAGTCTAAATCTGAAGAGTCATCCAGTTTAATCATCCTTTTATTCTCCTGATTCTCCTGTACAAGACCGATATTTTCAGATAGTTTCTCCTTTGCTGCGACGACCTTCTGTGTGTTCATATCAAAATTCTCTAAAATAGAAGGAGCCTTCTTCAGTTTAGACATAGCTTTAACACTGTGTGTTCTGGTTTTCGTCTCCTTTACGTTGAAAATGACAGTTCTCGGTGACACCTTCCTCTATCTTAGACATCTAAGCATCCGAATTGTATTTCTGATATTGTTGAATATATGATTAAAATGTATTCAGCCTGAAATCGATAAAAACAGCAAAACTGTTCAATAAATCATATTCAGTATTCAAAACGGCTGTTTCAATTCCATGCATTTCGTATTGGTGAATATAACACGTTATCCACCTTGACAGTACGACTGTCTGGTAGAAAGTGAAATAGGAATGATATTCAAAAATCACGTGGCAATTAAATCAAACACAACGTTAATACAAATGTTTCCCACTATACTTTGAACAGAGGCATAATTTAATTGATTAGGGAATGACTACACAACCTACCGAGTCGAAATATCAAAAGTAAAATCAGAAATATATGGCATGGCAATTTGCCTCACACATAAAGACAACTACAGACATTTTAAAGAACACACCCTTGCTCCTATATACATTCACATACAGTCAATTAAATAAGAAGTCAACAAGAGTATATGAGGAGGTGTATTGTATGTGCATGTGCCATCTTTAGAAATAGGGCCAACCGTATTGGTGGTGTGGTGACTAGTGTGATCCTCACGATCGTGGAAGACCGTGATTTCGAGCCCCTAGTCGAGTCAAAAGATTATAATATTGGTACTTGCTGTTTCTAAGTTTAACACTTAGCTTTACGGAGTAAGGGCAAAGAGTGGGAGACTCGGCGTCAGGTTAATGTGTCCGAAGGGAGCAATATTGTAACCCGCGGACGGCTGTGTATGTGTGCTAGCACTAAAGAGATCCAAGTAAGTATAAAGTTGGCATCAATGTCATCTCATTGAAATGCATCTTGTTCTCCAGTTGATATTGCTGACAAAATTCTCATTTGGCATTGAACAACAATCACTGACTCATTCACCCCTTATTGTTTTAATAAGATTGTATGGATATATGGCCACGAAATATTTAAAAAAGGGGGGGGGGGTAATTCGTAAAATAAGATTTAAGAGGAAACAATAGAAAGTATTTTATTATTGCAATAACAACGTAGATGTATTATTTATTGCACACAACGCCTTCTTAGAATACCCTTCCTCAGGTACGTTCAGAGTCAAAATACTCTTATAATCTTTGGGTGCGAGAAAACCAAAGGATATATAAAGGAATAGCCAAAATCGGTTACGTTCACATATGTCTGAGGGAAGAACACCTTAATTATGACAATAATGATGTGATTTAGGAACTGTACATTTTGATAAAAATATATCTCATATACGATTTCAATCCCAAAACACTAATTACTGGGCGTATCATACCCCGGGGAATAATACTCTGCCAGCAGAGGTATCGTTAGCATCAACTTTAATTCACATTTTACCAAATATTTGATTTGTTTTTTATATGATAATATCAATGTGGAGATGACCTTTGTTAGCTGACATAGCTTGTGTCCGTTCCAAATGTTATATAGTTTACAATAAAATCATTTGAATGTAATCTACATACCATCTCCATAATTGCCCCCACGTAACCTGTAGGCTAAAGTTTTGAAGTGTGCAGATTTGCTGTGATATCATTTGATAAAATTACAGGTAGGGAACTATATTTGTTTAAAACACGGATCGTCTTCCTTGGTGTCAGAGCTTATTGACTGTCAAAAAAGTGTTGTGTTCACAGACATAGAAAACAGTATTTATCATTCGGTTACAGTTTTTTTACAGGTAAGTCTATAACTATCATTCTGTTACAGTTTTGTTACAGGTAAGTCTATAACTATCATTCTACCAAATTGTATATGAAATTATAACGCTTCGGAACATTTAGATAGAAATCAAAGTCTACACTCTACCGAATTGTTTACTGTCTACCCTTCCAGAGAACCTGTCCTTTTGTACTTTTTTCGTTTGGCAATTGTGTTGTCTGTCCTTCTTCGATATACAGATTCCGATTACCCTTTTGGTATCTGGAAACTCTTCTTATGTAACCGTGAATGGACACGTAGATGGAATGACGCACCAGTTCAAGAAGACAAGGGGAACTCATCGCGTCATATATACTTGTAAAACATTTCCATTATGGTGTCTTTAATGTTTATGTTTGAAATTTATTATTATTTTGTAATTTTAAAGTGTTAATTTTTTGGGCCATTATAAATCTAAATATTTCTAGCATAGCATATGAGAGGTATTATATCATCTACTTTATGTCTGCAAAATTTAAGGCGTGTCATGATCACTAATTGTGACATTGCAATTTTATGTGAACGCAAACAAAATAAGCTCATTGTCCTATATGAATAATATAATTACAAGATATCATAGCGTAACAAAAATCTGATAGATTAAATGATTCCTTTAATTGTACTCATGTCAAAGGTTGGATCTCTATATTGTACAAATCTTCTTTACAATTTTTAGTAAAAGAAATATTAGATACAAACTGAGATAGGATTGTAGGTATTGAGCTGAAAAGCCAAAACTATAGGTCAATATTTAGGTCGGTATCTTGTATTACATTAATTACGGCATTGTTATTGTAACTGGAGATAGTAATGGTGATTACATAGAAATACCAACTTGATAATTAGAAACATCGTCAAACGACATTCAAAATGTTGTAAATAGAAAATTTAGCTTAAACATATTTTATTAATTAATATTGTACAACGAACCACCTTGTGATCAACATATCAATTCGGATAGATATGTTCGGTTTATACAGGTTAAAGTAGCAAACCTCTGTAAACAGACAATTTAGGTTAGACATATTTAATTAATTAGTATTTTTGAATTTGTCCAAATTTTGGACAGTGTTCGGTTTATACAAGTTAATTTATAAAAGATTTTCTATATTGGTGCTTTAATTAAGGTTCGGTTCATACAGGATTACAGTTTATGAGGATTCGGTCTATACAGGATTCCGGTTTATTAAGGTTCGGTCTATACATTATTCCGGTTTATAAAGGTTCGGTTTATACAGGATTCCGGTTTATTAAGGTTCAGTCTATACAGGATTCCGGTTTATTAAGGTTCGGTTTATACAGGAGTCCCGTTTATTCATGGTTTGGTTTAGACAGGTTTCCTTCTGTATATTATTCCATACCTATGGAATATATTTTTAGATAATTTATTTAATCTGCTTTTATTCTTTTTTCTATTAACATACCTTCCACTGGCACTTTATTTTATTTCCCTATATACGTCCACTGCTTTATTTCCTCCCTTAATTCGGTTGTTGTCTGCAATTTTAGCGCGTCTTGAATATTAGATGTCCTAGTTTATGACCTTTGAAAACTAAATACATTGATATCGTTTTAGTATATTTATCTATAGAAATTGTCTATTTTTTTATTTTTATTGTGAAATTTGAGAGATCAATTGTATTGTATTAGACTTTTTTATCTGGATTATAATAGCACGCTGTGGATAGAGAAATGCGTCACTAAGACGAATCAATATGGATATTCTTAGTGCTGGTCATCTGTCTGTTAGGGGATGCCTCAAACAGATTTGAAAAATAAAAGTAGAAAATTAGTTCTTACACAGTGGATATATAGGGTCTAACACCGGGAGAGGTGCAAGATAGTAAAATTTGTGACACCCGAGGGTAAGATTTAAATCGTATCGGACGAGGCTTGTCCGAGTCCGATACGATTTAAATCTTATCCGAGGGTGTCACAGATTTTACTATCTTGCACCTATTACGGTGTTTGACTCTTTTTCTCACCCATTTCTACCGTGTCAATGTTTGTTTACTTTTTGTGCAGTTTGGCGCATTAATTTGCGAACCGTATCACAGGACCAAAATGCCACGTATTAAAATAAAACAAGATTATTATTTTACAACTTTAAAGAGGTTCAAAATAATAAAGTTAACAAACTTGTGATAGATTCTACAATAACAAAATATTGCACCTTTTACAATGTTTGCCTCTTTTTCTCATCTCTTTCTATCGTGTCGATATTTGTTTCCATTGAGAAAATATAGAGTGCTCTCCCTTGTTACGTAGCTAAGGTAAATAAAAAATATTACCTCCCTTTGACCAACGTCAAAAACAATTTGCTTACCGACATTTATCGCTGTTGTAGTAGCATTTATAATATATTTATAAAATACATTGTATTTTATTTTGAAATACATTTAAAATATTGCCAAAACACTATAAATCGACAATTTAATTCAACAATGGAAAACAATTTTGCGGGAAAAACGGCGTGTAGCTTGTCTTACCCTGGAGCCGGGGTAAGATAGAACAATCTTTTTCACCTAAATTAACGGACTAATTTATCCAAGGGGTGAAAAAAAGTAGTTCTCAATTTTCACGGGAATTTTTTTTTCTGTCTTACACCCCCCGGTGTATGACAAGCTACACGCCCTTTTACCCGCCAAAAGTAATCGTCGCTTCAAGATTTTTCAGTGTTATATTATAACTTTGTTGTGATCCTTTGTTAATATTGTTTGTATATGTGATTAAAATAAAATATGCTTTACAAAATATAACGTTAGCCAAAGTCTAATCAATCATTTAAAACTCTTAATTTGTGTAATTTTTGAACGTGTGTATGCTTTTTGTCAACAGTTGGCACTTATCGATTTCCTGTTCACTGAATTAATCAGCTGACCGAGTTATTGACGTCACAGTGAAATGACATACATTTCTAATAACAGTGTTTGTGTTGATTTGTTCGTTTAAAAACAAACGTGTTCTTTACTATTGTTATATTTATTGTGACATGAAAGTCGAATTTTAAATACTATTACAATTTGAAGCGTTCGTGATTTGGTGTTTCGTTCACATTGTGCGTATTATTTCATTGATTGTTGTGATGCGGTCTTCTTCGAATATACACAAAAATGCAAATATGGTACATGCAAACACAAGTCAAATGTAGGTCAAACCCATAAAGACAACCACAGGCAGTTTTAAGAACAAACAATTACATCTATGCATATTCACATACATACCAAAATCAGAGGTGGACAAGAGTACAAGAGGCGGTTATTGTATGTACATGTTTCATCATTCAAAATAGGACTAACCGTGTTGGTGGTGTTATGATTAGCGTGTTCCTCCCTATTGTTGTAGGTCGTGGCTTGAGCATGGTCAGGCCAAACAATGGCAATACAAATGATATTAGCTGTCTTTCCTCTTAACACGCAGTCTACAGGCGTAAGAGCATAGAAGGCTCGTAGTCAGGATAATGTGTCCGAATTGAGCGACATATCTACCCGCGGACAGCTGTGTCTGTGAGCTAGCGCTATAAAGATCAAATTAAGCCTGTTGGAATAATACATAGCGGGCATCATTATTAATCATTTCAATTAATGTAGATTCTTCTCGCCATGACATAGCCGAGCTGAACCAGTTGCTTATTAAACAACAATCAATCTCATATTCACTCATATCCACGTTGTTCTAATATAATTTGAAATCGTGACAATAACCGAGTAAAATCTTATGAACTTATCTGATCATTGGTACTATATGATTGTTACTACTAAGTCAACAATCATATACACCGATAAGGTAACAGGTATTTATGAATGTAAAATGTGCTAACATCAGTAATTAAAAATTAGATTTGTAATGATTAATTAAGTAAAAATAGTTTTTAAAAAATGGGGAGGGTTGTAAAAGTCAAACGTTCAATATACTATCCTTATTAACAACTGCAAGTGATTCAAACCACAGACTATTTTAATATAGCGTTATCCATCTTCTTATTCTTCTTCCAGTTACAGGAGTAGACTCTAAGGTTAGAGTGTGAAACAACCATATCAATGGTCTGTCATCTGGTCTACATCAACTTATTTCCTATGTTTCACTATATTGTGTTAAATATCATCTATATCTGTTGATGTGCTTGATTTGTTGTCATTATTCTATGTGTATAATTTTTATGGAGAGGACAAGTCCATAAGTTGTGATAACTTTGTGTTCAATCCCACTAGCTGTTTTATTTACAATAAAATAATTTTAAATCTAACCAATGCTTCCCCCTCCCCGCCTTTAATTAAATATTATCTATATTTGTTTATGTGCTTGGTTCGTTGTCATTATTTTATGTGTGTTACTTGTAGGGAGAGGAAAAGTCCAAAAGTTGTGATATTGTTTTTTTTTTTTTTGCTCAAGCCTACTAGCTGTTTTATTTGCAATAAAATAATATTAAATAAACCAATACCCGCCCCGCCCCCTTTTCTAACTTTCTGTTTACATATTTATTTTCAATAAAATTTCTTTATTATTCCATTTTTTTCCCTTTAAAATATTTAACATGTTCTCCATATCTGTCCAATCTTATGCTTACAACAGCTTACATGTTCCGACCCTTTATACTCTAATATGTAAAAAGCAAGTTGTAAAAGAAAGAGTTAGGGGGTAGTTCCATGCTTGAAGAGCATGTGATTCACACAAACCAAATACATGTATATATGAGAGTGAACAATTAAAATGTTTTTATTATTGCAACAGAAGCATCGATTTTTATAAATTCTACATTTAAACGTTGACATTTAAAACATTTTTTGCTTCGTTTTATTTATAGCATAATATCACCATATCTCACACGACCAGAACGATTATTCAGTTTCTGGTAGACCAAAGTTTTGAAGTATGAAGATTTGTTGTCACAGCTTTTGATAAAGTTACAGGTATGGAAATATGTTTTTAAACAGAAATCATCTTCCTTGGTTTTAATTAGAGCTTGTTGATAGTATATGTCAAAACGGGGTGTGTACACAGACAAGAAATCAGTATTTATCATTCGGCCAATTTCAAATACAATGTATGTCACAGGTCTACAAATATCAAACTGTATGTGAAACATTAACACTGGGAAAGAGAAATAATATGAAGAAGAGATATATAAATGAGTTACTGTATGGTATATATCTGTCTTTGTGTGTATCTGGTGGAACTATAAGATCCCAAACTATGATATCACCTTTAACCTTCTGTATCGATGGCACGAGTATAACTTCCTACAATAAATGTACTAATTACATAGAGGGTCGACACATGTAAGTTGATGTTAGCATAAGATTGTATGAATATGGACACAAAGAAATTAAAAAAGGTAAAAGTGATGAAATAATAAAGTCATATTGCTTAAAATGAATAAATTTCCACTTCAAAATATTTATATATATCAGGATGTCATATTCTGACAAGTCCATACAGCTTTTTTATTGCCCAGACAAATCCTTTCATATTCATGTTAAAATTAATGATAAGGTGCACAATTGCTCAGTTGGCGTTAAGCAACAATCACTCACTCACTGAATATATCAAATTGGTGGGAGGGGATGTGTTCTTCTATTATCATGTTAAAATTTTATGATAAGATGCAAAATGTATCTATGTTTGTTTATTTTAAGCTAAATATATGAATAGGTCAACAATAACTATAAAAAAATATATTTTGTTCTAAAGTCACATTACTCAAACGAACATAAATCATGTATATGCTAAACATTTTTTTATTCTTTGTACAGTACTCAACACAGAACACACACAATTAGTGTACTTTTTTTTCTCTCATTTTTGGTTCATTTTAATTATATAAGCGAATTGTATTAAGTACTTAAAGGTGCAGGGATCATTATATAAATATTGATGTACATCCTTTTAATTGCAAGTCCATCAATCGCCAGTACCTCCCTAAAACAGAATATTGGGGACTAAACTAAATATCTACAAGTATACATACAATCATTTTACAATGTTGTAAATATTGTGAACAGTAATAACAAAAAAAAACAACAATCTGTTTTTAAATTAAACTTTCTGTGTAAACCGCCTGTGTGTGTTACTGGCCACTGCCCAATCCTCGATCACTTAAATCTCCTACTGACCACCAAAACCGGTTTACGCAAACCGCACATCAATGGATGAATGGATACTTCGAATATAAAACTGGGTATATGGTTCCCATATTGAGGGCATATATAAAATTAGGGGTGTTTTTAAACTTCAGCGGCACTACCGTAGGCAATTTTATCGTAGGTTAACCCATATACCCCCCACACCACCACACACACGCGCACTAAACACTCTCTTTCCACACCGCAATCGATAATCCAGCGGCACCACCATAGTCAATTTTATCTTAGGGTTAATTATGTATCCTCCACCCCCCTCCCCCAGCACCCCAAAGAAAACCTCACACACTAACACCACTGCGATCGACGACTAGCTATTCTTCCTGCTTCCTATGCACCGTACAAATAAATTCTATATTCACAGACAATGTACGTCTATTCTATATATAAACATCATCATATAAGTGCAGCTAGTTATATCTGGTGATGGCCAAACATTTTATTTTAATAAATAATCATTGTAACTGTTTAAGTTTCAGAATTAAATGCATTGGCAACACCGGGCAAAACAATATTTCAAGACGGTTGCCCTAATAAATGTACATTATTACTTGCAATAGCTTATGTACGATGTTTTGTTTTCAGAAACGTTGACATGGAAACAGCAACGACACAATATTGCAACATTTGTGATCATGACAACGTATCTAAGTTGGCGGCCACCTGGTGTCCGGAATGTGAGGATTTACTGTGTACCGACTGTAACAGGCACCATGCCAGATCTTCATCAAGTAAAACACACATCGTAATTTCCATGGAAAATTACCAGAAATTACCCAGTTCCATTCGATCTATAAAGAACAGATGCACCAAACATGGCAATAAGTACGAATTCTACTGCTCGATTCATGGCGACCCTTGCTGCGTTATGTGCATAAGAGATGATCATCGCCATTGCCAAGAATTACGTACCATTATTGAGGTTACAGAAAATGCCAAGTCATCGACGGCCATTGCGCATATTGAAAGAGATCTCAAAGACATCGATGCTGCATTTGAAAAAATAAAGTCAGATATCAAAAATAATATTTCTGATATTGACAAACAAAAAAGAAAATGTTTGTCCTATATTTCAGACATGCGCAAATCACTTAACGACCATTTAGATAAAATTGAAAAACAAACAGTTGAAGAGATGGTGTCAGAAGAACACAATTTAGAAGTTCAATTAAAGAAAGTATTGATTGCCATGGAAACCAAAAGAACTTACTTTGATAATATCCGGCAAGATGTGAATAAAGTAAAGAAATATGCTAATGACCTGCAGACATTCATAGGAGTGAACAAAATGACGAGTGTTGTTGATGGAGAAGTTAAGAAAGAGAAAGGGACATTCCATTATGACCTTTTTGAACTGAAGCTTGACTTTTCATCAGAATTGGAATCTTTTGTGAAAGATGTTTCTAAATTTGGTGTTGTATCTGTTACAAAAATGCATTGTAGTACCAGTCTTGTAAAAGATGCTGAATTGCAAGCGCAGATTCCACAGGAAAGCAAGCTTGGTGTTCCACCACAACTCACAAGAAAGACGACAGTCCAATTTCAAACTAATGTTAAGGGGCGTGTCGCTATAACAGGCTGTGACATATTACCGGATGGTAAACTTGTATTCGTTGATAGAGAAGGCAAACGGTTGTTGATGTTTTCTAATAACGGAAATTACGAAAAAGATATTATCCAGTTTTCAGGTTTCCCGTATGAGGTTTCATACACAGGAGAAAACATTGTAGCTGTTACAATTTACAAAGAACATGAAGTCGTATTTGTAAACGTCATTACAAACACCATTACAAACACGGTAAATGTTGGTCATCAATGTTGTGGAACCGATTTCAACTTGAATCGTCTAGCCATTCGAGCTACACAACCAGAACCAAGTCACATTGTATATTTAGATGCTAAAGGTAAATTGATTGATCGGGTCAATATTCCCGGTCAGCACTCCACAAACATATCATTACGTGATGATACCATAAAGTGTACGGAGTGGAGTACCAATACGATTTACTGCTATACATTAACAGGACAGCATATTTGGACATTCAAAGATGAAAATGTCTTACGACGACCAGTGGGAATTGCCTTAGATAAACATAGGAACGTTTATGTGGCCAGTAAAGAAACAAACAACGTTGTTGTACTTTCACCTGATGGTAAAAACTGCAGAGAAATCTTAACCGAAAGTGATGGATTGAATGGCCCGTGTTCATTACGTATCAACATTGACCGTGACCAGCTTCTGGTATGTAATAAGAGAGGGCCATCATTTCTTTTCTCTCTGCTATAAATGTAAGCTGTGGTACTGGACGTTATCGGGATGACTGAGAACTAGTACAACTTATTGTATGTATTGGTGTAAGAGTAGTGTACACTGTAGTCAATACTTGACAGTGATGACAGAGAACTAGTACAACTTATTGTAATAATGGTGTAAAAGTAGTGTACATTGTAGTCAATACTTGACAGTGATCACAGAGAACTAGTACAACTTATTGTATTATTGGTGTAAAAGTAGTGTACACTGTAGTTAATACTTGACAGTGATGACAGAGAACTAGTACAACTTATTGTAGTAATGGTGTAAAAGTAGTGTACACTGTAGTTAATACTTGACAGTGATGACAGAGAACTAGTACAACTTATTGTGGTATTGGTGTAAAAGTAGTGTACACTGTAGTTAATACTTGATAATGATGTTGATGGGAACTTATATTATTAAATAAACTAAGGTTATCCTCTAAAAGGAAATGTTGATATTAACCTATTTTAGATATCCTGTTTAGGCCCTTTTGTTTTATTGCTCCCAAAACATTTAAAGTTATTTGGCTTTCCAATCTTTCTATTTTTAGCTAACCTGATGAAATTTATTCCAGAAGTGCGTCGTGCGAACTAAATTTGATATCTACGTTTTTATAATTTATATATATAGAACTTATGTATGAGAATTTATATAGAACTTGTGAATGGTAACTTATATAGAACTTGTACATATTGAGAACTTACATAGAACTTGTACATAGTGAGAACTTATAACATAGAAAGTGTTTATAGTTAGAACTTACAAAGAAAAGTTTGAAGATACCAAAGGGGTAATAAAAAACCGTAATTTAAAGAAGGACAGACAACACAATGATAACAAGCACAATAGAACAACAACCTTCAAAATATTACACAGAAAACTGAAGATCGAGCAACACGAATTCCACTAAAATCCGGAGGTGAACTCGGATGCTCCGAAAGTCCCTGATTCACTAGTATTACTCTTTGTACAAACTAGTGGTGTGTGTATATAATGATAATGAACTATGTGTCACGAGTGTCAAAAGAAAGAAATATATATGTAACTATTAAATTACAAATGTAAGTACTACTTTACAAAAATAACAATTTACAAAAAAGTAGAAATAGTGAAATATTTCGATGGTTATATTTAATTAAACAAACATATCCTCGTTATG
>MJUT01036658.1:166755-180062 GCA_002080005.1 Gigantidas platifrons | reverse complement strand
ACCAAAAATCAATCAAGCAATCATTATAAGGAATCCAAACATTTATGATATGATACATGATCATATTCATGGATGTGCTTGTAAACATTTGTTTCGTTATTCACGTCATGGTTGTTCTGTTTGGCATTTGCTATGTCATTCATATCAGATATATAATGTACTAGATAAATACAAACCTGTGTAGAATATCGAACAAAATGTTGTTTGAAATATTCGAGTGGGTCTTGACAAGAACCGTACGGCTGACCCTGACGTCGTATTTTTGTCTAAAATTAAAATAAAATGTTTTTTATCAGTCGACATTGAAATACGCGTACACATAATTATGATGTAGAAGGCTTAACTCCGCCACATTTTTGTGCCCGTCCTGAGTCAGGATCCGAATTTCCAACGTCGTGGGTTTTTTTGTTTGTTTGTTCAGTAATTAAGGTGAGAGGTGATTGTTCCTTTTTTTTATATCACAGTTTAAACTCTCTTTTCATAATAGACAAATTTTCAATTAGGAGATAACTGTATTGTATTTGAAAATTTCACGGCATCAATTGGAGATTTGATGGTCGTAAACGGATATTTGCGACCATTAAATCGACAATTGATACCATGAAATTTCAAATACAATACAGTTATCTCCATTCTAATGTAATCATGTGTATGATAGACATACATACATCATATATGTATATTTCCGTATTATTGACAAGATGACATAAGTGGTAATCAGCTAAAAGGAAAAACAAATATTTCATGCTATTTCAACCGTGGAATTGGTGAAAATGACACCATTAAATCGACAATTGATGCCGTGGAATATTCAAATACAATCCAGTTATCTCCATTCAAATGTAATCATGTGCATTGTTACATTGTTGACAAGATGACGTAAGTGGCAATCATCTAAAATATATCATGATTTTCAACCGTGGAATTGATACCATGAAAATTACAGCATTGTCCAATCACAAACCAGGGATATGAAACAACTACATTAGAATTTTATATACTACCCTTCAATATGTTTCTATCAATTGATTAACTGTTCTTTAACATCAACGGGACCGTCGTAGTTGTGATCATGTGGTAGTTACATTTACAACTACGATAGCAATCAGTACCTAACTAATGTTGTGAAATTCGAATCCCGTTCATGACGAAGTGTACTCGATACAACATTATGTGAAGAAGTTTGTCAGTGACTTGCGCCAAGTCGGTGATTTTCTCCTTGTACTTCGGTTTCTTCCACCAATAAAACTGACTGTCACGATAGAAGGAAATATTATTGAAAGTGGCGTTAAACACCATAACCCTAACCTCTAATCCTTAACCTCAATGGAGTTGTATTTCTAACGAGAGTAGTAAAAGTTGGATATGATGTCAGTGTTTATCGCTGATGATATCAGTAGAAGAACGTGTTTGCTTATGAGTCTGTTCTCGTGTTGTTTCTGTATCCGAATCTAAAAAACATCTTTGATCTCAGGTACAAATGTACTTTACAGTAGTACATTTTGTACATTGTATAATATCTTTTTATATTATAAAAAGTTAAAGAACAAATAAAAATAATTCTTTGAAGCCATAGTTTGTTTGAAATTTTATCACGGGTGACCAATTTTAAAATGTTATGGAAACATAGGCTTTTATGATTTATTTCAATTTTAATTCGAAAAAAGAAACGTTTTTAAGCGGAAGGTAGTGAAAGGCTACCAGTACTCACGTTTACGATAGTATTTGTCTTGATAAACAAATACACCGAGTTGTAATAAAGCTACTGGCAGCTTCCAAGTAGATGACATTTCGATTTTAGAGTTTAATACACATTTTAATGCTAAATAAACACCAAAGTAAATAATTAATTAGATGCCAGTATCCCAGCTTTGAACAACATTACCAGAAGTCAGTTTATCTTAGTTATCGTTTGTATTTTATGCAGAAAAATTAATACATAAATAAACACTACGAATATTTAAAGGGAACTTTTAATATATATATTACGGCCCTTTGTAAATACATGAAATCCATTGGGAATGATGGCCACGGTGTGTTCGGCAATGCACATACAGATGTAAGCAAACACTAAAATAAACCTCCTGAACACGTGACATGAGAGACCTGGCCCCAGCGTCACAAAACTTGAGAATTTACTTAAGTCTGAGAATATTCTCAAATAAGGAAACACTCAAATTTGATTGGCTGAGAACACAGATTTGAGCAAAAAAAGTTTGCTCAGCAAAGCAAAAGTTGTGTGGCATTGGGGTCAGTAGTGTGGTCTGCCAATGACATTGAGTATCATGACATAGCTAAAATAGTGTTGACTGCCATGAATTGGATATGAAACATTTGTCCTGCAACTGTCCAACAACGATCTCGTCGTACGTGTTGCTTTAAAAAGAGTTTGAAGATACCATAGGGGCATTCAGAATCCGTATATGGAAAAAGACAAACAACACAATGGCTAAAGGAAAAAGTACAAAGGGACAAACAACGATCTACAAAACTTATATATAAATCTAAAGATCGAGTAACATGAACCCCACTAAAAACCGGGGGTGAACTCAGGTGCTCCGGAAGGGTAAGCCGTTCCTGCTCCACTAGTGGCATCGTCGTGATACTTTAAGTAGCAGCTACAGAGCGCTTTTACGTGACATGAATGTGACATTCTCAAAACACTAAACACTTATTTACCTCTCAGGAGTTGTGTATTTTATTCATCAAGCACACGTACACAAAAACCCGCATTTCGGAGGGGGGGGGGAGGTGGCGGAGATTATAAACTATGTTCTATTTATATTCCACGCGGTTTACATCGGGTCCATTTCTCAAGAAAAACAAATGTATAGTTCTATTTATTAATGACATGTTAGGGTAAAAACTGGGCTTTAATGAACCCACGTGTTTGTTGCTACGTATATTACAACTATACCAGTTTAATTCCAAGTGACGTTTCGTATCCACCTGAAATAGTCATTCCTTCTTCAGAAGGCAAAGGAAAGCTACCGATTTCATGTAGTACCAGTCTCAATCCATATCCTTCAGTCATGTCTTGGAACGATTCGTGATTCTCTAGATTTAACGTCATTGACATACCTGGAACAAAAATGTCCCAGTTATATATGAAATATGACAATAATTTGGGTGATCAATACATTTACTTAAGGTTTTGAGAACAGGTTATGAAGTATCGACGTTTAACGTGATAATTAACGATATTTAAATTATATATATACCGCAGTCGTAAGTTTTATTCATGGAAGAAGAAAAAATCAGAAGACCGCCGTAAGTCCCTTGGGTCTCAGATACCCATCTTGGTGTCTCTAATGCTACGATATATTAATTTATTTCTCTTATATATGTAAGACTCAGATCCGTGTACGGCCTCAGATCCGTGTCCTTCCCTCCAATCCGTGTCCAATCATTACGTCATAAGCCTTGTCCCCTCAAATATGTGTCCTCTGACGTCATACTCAGATCTATGTCCTTTCAAAAACACATCTCCTCAGATCTGTGTCCTCTGACGTCATACTCAGATCTATGTCCTTTCAAAAACATATCTCCTCAGATCTGTGTCCTCTGACGTCATACTCAGATCTATGTCCTTTAAAACATATCTCCTCAGATCTGTGTCCTCTAATCCTAATTCTGTAACTATTAGACCTTCTCTATATGATATTTTTGTATTTTCCCTTTTTTTACGGACTGTTGTCTCATGGACATTTATACCACATCTTGTAAATTACAAAAAAGGTGCACTCGACTCACAGTGATAAAGTTTACCAGTTGCTTGCCCATGGTCGGTGGTTCTCTCTGGGTACTCCAGCTTCCTCCACAACTAAAACTGGATTCAACATCGTAAAAGTACAAACTGAGAAATTGTTTAACAGACCTCTCACTGTATGCGACATGCAGCTCATCCAAAATTTTCTTGGCGCCCCAGTTTGGATTTTCTTCTTTTGCTTTAGCAATTTGTATAAGGAAAGGCATATCGATCCAAAACGAATCAGGGTTTGGATCTTTACTAATCCCTTTTCTTCTTTTTGCTGCTAAAACATAGCCGTCATCTGGTATACTGTTCGGTTCCGCCATCTTTCCAAATGCCAACCTCAAATGACGTTATCAACTGTCAATTATTATGACGTCATTTTTCTGTCAAAGTGAAGGACACAGATCTGAGGGGAAATCGATTTGGGAGGACACAGATCTGAGTATGACGTAATGATTGGACACGTATTTGAGGGAAGGACACGGATCTGAGGCCGTACACGGATCTGAGTCTTACATATGTAAACAGTGTGCTTGGTAGTGTTGAAATGATGATCGTGTTATTATATAAAACACTGTGATATGATCTTGTTTAAATATGATATCTACTTACACAAACACATTAGCTTGATTTTTCGGTCACGTGTACCTTTTGATGAATAACACTAAATCTTTTAACATGTTTAAATATGATGTTTTTCTGTGAAGTCTTTCTAGTTTATCTGTTTTTATATGTATAAAGTATATTGATGATATTACTAATGCCTTTATCAAATAGTCGAAATACAAGTGTATTCCACACGGGAATCAAGCTCATCCGAAGTGTACTCGACACAACATTATTAGATAAAGTTTGTCAGTAACTTGCGACAGGTCGTTGGTTTTCTCCGGGTACTCAGATTTCCTCCAACAATAAAACTGACACGGTATAACTGAATATTATTGAAAGTAGGGTTAAACACTATCACCCTAGCCATATTCCACATGGAAGTTAAATAGCGACTCTCACATACAACTGTGTGATCAACGTTGTTGTAAAAATATCGATTCCAAAATATTGAACTTGATATATAATATCGACGTAAGATACTGTTTTGCATAATGAATCACATTTGACGTAGTTACAAGGTTGTAATTAAGTCCTAGTAGGTTTTATTTGGAGGTATATATATACAATTTAGTGGACCGACTCCCATAAAACCAGGTATTACTACCATATGCTATGGAAAGATTGATATCTTGATAACTCCTGCTTCGTATATGACACCTGTCGTGAATAAGGGTAATAACAAAATTACCGAACACCGAGCAATCTTCCAAAGGGAAAGGCAAAAATCATAAATCAACAAACAGACAAAATCAGTCAACAACCGGAAAACTTGGAAAACCACAATGGCTCTGACTTGGTACAGGAATTTCCAAAGAAATGGTGGGTTGAATCAGATTTTATGGCGCCAAACCTCCCGCTTCCATTACGGTTAAAAGGTTCCGGTTGTAACTATAATAGCATTTTTAACAATACTGGGACAAAATAGGTATAACAGTAGTCAACGCAGTACTTTATGAAAATCCATCGTTTATTATCGTCTCTGCAGAACGGTTTAACTAAACGTTCATGAAGTCATAGTTCCAAAAGCCAGCCAAAGAAACATTGGTTTATCCATTTGACATATCTTCGTTTAAATGATTACAGATATGGCTACCTTGTAAATTTGATAATCACTGGACTGTTATTTAAGTGAGTTAGCACTATATAAAGTACGATTCAGCGTGTTGACCTAGTACAATATAGATACCATCTATGACCATCATCATCTCGTCAAAATCTTATTTCTTCTCACCATAATATCACTGACATATTCCTTAATTGGAGTTAAAACAACAATTACACAATTACTCATTAACTCTATCGGCTAATGTGGGTGTTCATTTTGTTCGAAGAGATCGTCGTGGTCGTGATTGTATGGTCGTTACCACTGAGGTTGTGAGTTCGAATCACGCTCAGGCGAGGTGTACTCGATACAA
Organism: Gigantidas platifrons; assembly: GCA_002080005.1. Lineage (NCBI taxonomy): Eukaryota > Metazoa > Mollusca > Bivalvia > Mytilida > Modiolidae > Gigantidas > Gigantidas platifrons. The sequence continues at coordinate 174,284 of MJUT01036658.1, read as the reverse complement.
CTTTATGTGATAAAGTTTGTCCGTAACTTTCGGCAGGTCAGTGGTTTTCTCCTGGTACTCCAGTTTCTCCCACCAATAAAACTGACTGTCCCGATATAACTGAAATATTGTTTAAAGTGGCGTTAAACACCCTAACCCTTTTGTTTGAACTGTTGTTTTCCATTTGTATTTTGTTGTTACGTTAACTGATGACCCATTTACTCGATGAATCATTGAAAACTATGTAAAAATCAATTTATACATTTAATTATTTAAAGATACTGATTTAAACACTCTTCATCTTGATATTACGTAGTACTAAAGCATCAAGACAAAACTGATTGTAAAAAAGAAAAGTCTGAGGATACCGAAAGGATAATCAGAAACCCTCAATTGAAGTACAAACAATACAATGGCCAAAAACAATAAGGACAAACAATACAATGGCCAAAAACAATAAGGACAAACAATGATCTACAAAACACTATACACAGACAACTGAACATCGAGCAACACAGATCCCACTAAAAACCGGAGGTGAACTTAGGTGCTCCGGAAATAATATTGCAATTGCATTTCTAAATATAACCATAAAATATTACCTCCAATAGGCCCACTGGATCCTGAGATATATCTTTGTGACTGGAACGTATAACAATTACCATAGTCAAAAGTCACAATCTTTTTCGACGGTCTGAAATGAAGAAATTGTCCATTAAATAACATAAAATACATTTTAAAAAGACTGAAAATGGACTTTTTGTATTCATATAGATATACTTATTGAAATTTATAGTTCCTAAATAATGTCATTAATATTAAACTAAATTTCTTCTCCCTCAGGCATTAGTGACCTTTCCCGTTTTGGCCATCTTGTTTAGGCCATTTGGCCATCTTGTTTAGGCCATTTGGCCATCTTGTTTAGGCCATTTAGCCATCTTGTTTAGGCCATTTGGCCATCTTGTTTAGGCCATTTGGCCATCTTGTTTAGGCCATTTGGCCATCTTGTTTAGGCCATTTGGCCATCTTGTTTAGGCCATTTGGCCATCTTGTTTAGGCCATTTGGCCATCTTGTTTAGGCCATTTGGTCTTATTGTTTATGTCCTTTGGTTTTATTGTTCCCAAACACTTTCTAATTATTATCTTTCGATTTTGAGCATACCTGATGAAGGTTATTCCAAAAACGTGTCATGCGCACTAAATTTGATAACTATTCTATACGTAATGGATCGGGCAAGCCCCCTTAATTCATAAACACGAGTCAGTGATTTTCACCGGGAACTCCGGACCGTCACGAGATAACTGAAATATTGTTGAAAGTGGCGTTAAACACCATGACTCTAACCCATAAACACAATGTGGATTTCCATCAGTAATAAAACACCTATCAATCATTACTATGAAATGACAATTGTCAATGGGGAATTTCAATATAAGTAAATAATTTATCAAAGCAGTTACTTAAAGTTGCAATCCATTAAAATATTACAGCTAAATTGATTTATAGTAAGTAAAACGTACCATGTTGTTGATAAAATTAGCTTCCTATTACTAGTTAAATTATCTATATTAATGATTAAAAATTGTATTCCAATAAACCAATGAAAATATTAAAAACTGGCCGATATGAAAATATAAAACTTGAAGAAGGATGTTGTTTTAAGTGTTCAAATTAATTGAAGATGAAACCCATGTTATTTTACATTGTCCTGTTTATTCAGATTTTAGAAACAATCTTTTTACTGAAGTTTTAAAAGTTAATAGAAATTTCTATGAGTTTGTCAGATCGTCAGAAAATGGTATTCTTATTTTCGAAGCAAGATGTTTTTAGAATAGTTGCCAAAACCTGTAATTTTATCTTTAAAAAAATGCAATGAAGTCGTATGTACATGTTGATATATGACGTCTTATCGTCTCTCATAAATCTGTATTGATTTACTTGTTTTTATGTATATCTAACATGCTTACTTTGATCATTTGCTATTTTATGTATGTATGCATAAGATGAGACGTTAATAAAATATTGAATTGAATTGTAAAACATACTTATCACATACAGTTCCGCCGAACTGACATTCTAACAACATATTATCTATGCTATGACCAATATCTGTTTTCTCATTCCTAAAATTACATGAAAATACAAGTCAATTAAGAACTGAATGCAATCTTTTGTAGTTGTATTTTTGCGTTTGAAAACGTTGACAGAAGTATATTTTGTATGAATGTAAAAATTAAATATAGTATAACTAATCGAACTTGATCAGATATATTAAAAACCTGTATAATGTTCAAGATTATAGCGTTCTTAATAATAAAGCTGTTCTCCTGGTTCTACTTACATGTGGAACGCTATTGCATGACCGCATCATTTCACTAAGAGTGGATGTGTGCTCAAGCCAGGAAAGTGGGCGAATTGTCTCGTTCTACGATTGTTTTTATTGTATTTTGGAACTGTTCTGACAGTGTGGTATTTATTTGTTTTTATTATATTTTAGAACTGTTCCAACAGTGTGGTATTTATTTGTTTTTATTGTATTTTGGAACTGTTCCGACAGTGTGGTATTTATTTGTTTTTATTGTATTTTGGAACTGTTCCGACATTGTGGTCTTTATTTGTTTTTATTGTATTTTAGAACTGTTCCGACAGTGTAGTATTTATTTGTTTTTATTGTATTTTGGAACTGTTCCGACAGTGTGGTATTTTTTTTTTATTGTATTTTAGAACTGTTCCGACAGTGTGGTATTTATTTGTTTTTATTGTATTTTGGAACTGTTCCGACAGTGTGGTATTTATTTGTTTTTATTGTATTTTAGAACTGTTCTGACAGTGTGGTATTTATTTGTTTTTATTGTATTTTAGAACTGTTCCGACAGTGTGGTATTTATTTGTTTTTATTGTATTTTGGAACTGTTCTGACAGTGTGGTATTTATTTGTTTTTATTGTATTTTAGAACTGTTCCGACAGTGTGGTATTTATTTGTTTTTATTGTATTTTGGAACTGTTCTGACAGTGTGGTATTTATTTGTTTTTATTGTATTTTAGAACTGTTCCGACAGTGTGGTATTTATTTGTTTTTATTGTATTTTGGAACTGTTCCGACAGTGTGGTATTTATTTGTTTTTATTGTATTTTGGAACTGTTCCGACAGTGTGGTATTTATTTGTTTTTCATTTTATTAGAATTAAGTTCTAATTATTTGTCATTGTTCGTAAGATTGTCATTGAAAAATCTCATATTTGCAAATACAATATAAAACGAAACATTTTAATCGACATCAACGCAATATATTTTTATTTTTATATATTTTTTTTAAATGCAAAATTTTACCCCAAGGCATACAATTATACAAAAACATATATACAAAGCAGACAAAAGACAATCATTGCAAGTTCATTTACGTAAACTAGATGTATTGCAATAAGTAGAGTACATTTGATATATTGCATGCATGCATTATTATACATTTTATGTAGAGTAATGACTCGCATATGTACACGAACATAATCGAAACACACTATGTAAAATATTTGTCATTTCCACGACGTTGACCTGGTTGTGGAGTTGATATCGTTGAGAAAAAGTATGTCAGCCAAAATAGGAGAAATCCACGATTTTGGCATCGCTACGATGCACACATTCCATGGAGATAGCAGGAAAACATAGCCCTTTTCGAGTAATATAGGTAAACAGCTACAAGACTTTCGAATTCAATTTTTAAACTCATGCTCGAAAAACGACCAATCAAAACAATGTCTTCTTCATTGGAAGATTTTGGAGTACGAGCAATACACTCATGCTCCAACGTTCTATGACTAAGTATCTAGACTCACATCCGGTTTTTTTGAGCGAGTCTTTGTTGTGCAATTATTTTTATTTTTTATATTCCCGTTGTGTGGATTTGTCTGTCTTGAGTGTAGGAATTATTTTTCTGATTTCTATGTTTACCTGTCCAGTTGCTGGTATTCGTCAACAAATGTCTCATAAATAATATAGCTGTCATCTATGGTTGTTTGTTGTTGTGAGCCACTATCTTGTGTGCCATAATATTGGTTTGACTGGGACCCCATATTGTTGTACCAGGCAGTCCATTCATCATATCCACCAGTTGTTGACCCATAGAAGTCTGTCGGTCCTTGTGTTGTTGACTGGGTCGATGACGGTGGTTGGTTAGTAGTTGATCCTGATTGTTGAGTTCCTGACGCAGTGGTTGAAGCGGCTGTTGCAACAGGTTGTTGAGAAGTAGGCGCTGGTGTTGACGAATATCCTGTTTGTACTTGATAAGTTCCCTAATAGATTCAGAAGATTTACATTAAATCAAAATATGATAGTGATCTTAGCAGATTTTGGTGATCCTGTTAAAAGACTGATTTACTTGCTCCCAAAGACTTTTGAATTATCTGGTTTCCCAATCTTTTGATTATAAGGGTACCAGATGATGGTTAATCCAGAAACGCGTCGTGCGCACTAATTTCGATATCTACGTTGTTTACGCACATGTGGAAACACTTGTTTCACTTAGAATGGCCCACAAAACTAGTTTACCCTCGTCACTTTTTACATGTACCTCTACGATTTGCTGACTGGATATTGGAACTGCTAGCGCGATATTACATGCTGAATAATTGTTTTAAAATTTGTACCAATCACTAATAGAGATTTTACTGTACTCGCGATATCACAATTAATGAATGATTTTGTGTAGGTCGCATAAGAGTGACCGCTAATTAGGGTTAGGTGCTAATTTCTAGCGGAGCCGTCGTGGTCGTGATCGTATGGTAGTTTGATTCATAATTACTTGTGCAGTCAGTGCTTATCACTTGTGTGATAAATTCTGTCAGTGATTTGCGGCAGACCGGGTGTTTTATCTGGGTACTTTAGTTTCCTCCATCAATAAAACTGTCCGCCACGATATAACTGAAAAATTGTTTGAAAGTGGCATTAAACTCCATAACCCTAATTCTTATTTTTAACTTTATTGTTGCAAGTCTTAATGGATTCCGTTTGTGTTAGTGGCTTGATATTCTAACATGACCTCACTCTTTCCCTTTGCTAAAAAAAACCAGAATTATTTCTTCGTATTATCTCATTAGCACATGCGCCGATGAATGTGACTGACGTTTCCATTGGCAGCGTAAATTGTGACCCGAATAATGCCGATAGAGGGCGCAGTATTATTCGAGTTACATAAATTGTGTGCGACATTTTCCGCAAGCGTATGTATACATTACCGTCTTCCAATCAAAGTATACTACCGTATTTGTACTCTTAGACATATCAGAATCGAAATAAATCATGGACGCCAGAATGTGTTTTTTTTCTCCGGGTGCTCCGGTTTCATTCACAAATAAAACTGACAGACGATAAAACTTAAATATTGTTAAAAGTGGCGTTCAACACCATAACCCACCCAACCACTATATTCCGATAACACATTCAATGTCAAATATAAACTTACATTTAGTATATCTTTTAGACTTTGGCTTCGTAAATTTCCGGACTGTGATTTCTTTATTATATTCATATTGCATATTGTAATAGCAGGAAATTCCAACGGTTCGAATCCTATCTGTACAGTCGTCTTGATAGGATAGGCCAGAAACAGCTTGATAATCGTTGACACTTGAAAAATGCCAAACGAAGCTGCACACAAAAATGCAATCAACCACAAAAATCGCAAAAATGGAGGACGATCCGAGATTATACGAGATATTCCGTGAACATTTGACTCTGCTCCGAGATGGGAAAGAGATTGTCTTAAAGAACTCTCTTCCACTGGTTTGTCTACCATTTTTGCTGGAATGTCGCTATCCTGAAAATAGAAAAGGTAATAAATAATATGTAGAACAAATGTATATACATTTATTTGGCTTTACAATCTTTCGATTTTGAGCGTTGTGACTTGAGATGTACTCGATACAACATTATGTGATAAAGTTTGTCAGTCACTTGCCACAGGTCGGTGGTTTTCTCCGGGTACTTCGATTTCTTCCACAAATAAAACTGACCGCCACGATATATAAATGATCAAAAGTGACTTAAGAAGCGCGGAACAACATAACCTCGTCTGAGCAGTTCATTGCGTCAATAGCTGAGCTTGAGTATAAAATTATATCTCACACTCAACACTTGATCATTACTCCTGGATATGCATTTCCCTGCATATAAAAGTGGAGCATGAAATAATAGATCATGCACAACATCAAATCTATGCTCATTCGGTTTCTGTGGGTTCTGGTTATTCAATTGTTAGTTTTCTGTGTAAAGTTTTGTAGATCATTGTTTGTCACTATATCCTTTTTTCATTTTGCCACTGTATTATTTGTCCTTATTCGGTTTACGACTTCTGATTACCCTTTTGGTATTTTCAAACTATACTTAGAATCAACGTCATGGAATTCTTCGATTTACAACCTTTGATTGACCCTTGTGGTATTTTCAAACTATATTTAGAATCAAGGTCATGGAATTCTTTGATTTACGACTTCTGATTGCCCCCTTTGATATCTTCAAACTATAGTTAGAATCAAGGTACGTCATGGTAATCTTCTATTTACGACTTCTGATTGCCCCTTTTGATATCTTCAAACTATAGTTAGAATCAAGGTCATGGAATTCTTCATTTACGACTTCTGATTGCCCCTTTTGCTATCTTCAAACTATACTTAGAATCAAGGTCATGGAATTCTTCTGTTTACGACTTCTGATTGCCCCTTTTGCTATCTTCAAACTATACTTAGGATCAATGTCATGGAATTCTTCGATTTACCGCTTGTGATTACCCTTTTGATATCTTCAAACTATATCTAGAGTCAAGGTCATGGAAATATGTATCATCAACATCAGTTTCTAATCATGCAACAGACCATAACATGCTAAGTAAATTATAAATGAAACTATTAGTTTAAAAGATCACGAGCGGATTTTTTTCTATTAATTTAGATAAAATACAAATTTTCTCGTTAGATAACTTATTATTATTCCCTATATGAGAATTAAATTCACTATTCACTGAATTTTATTTTCGTATAATTATTTATCTTTGTGTCCTACCGTAAACAAAATGTAATGAATTCTAACAGAAAGTATCATGCCATACCATGAATAATTTATTGTACCATCTCAAATATTATATTGGTCATCATATGAGCCATTAAGTACTTTACTTTGCATGACAACTTAAAATGATATTTTTATACAACGCACTACATTTACTGCCAACCAAATAGATTCCAACAAAAAATCGTGATTAATAAAAACCGATATATCTAATTTATTACGCGCGACGCGTTTCTGGGATAACCTTCATCAGGTACGTTTCTGTGATAACCTTCATCAGGTACGTTTCTGGGATAACTTTCATCAGGTACGTTTCTGGGATAACCTTCATCAGGTACACTCAATATCAAAAGATTGAAAAGACAAGTAATGTAAAGTCTTTGGGAGCAAGTACCCCCAAGGCCTAAACAGGATAGCCAAAACAGACTGAGGCCATCTATGTCTGAGGGAGCAACCACACCCAAGGCCTAAACAGGATAGCCAAAACAG
>MJUT01036658.1:121764-132240 GCA_002080005.1 Gigantidas platifrons | reverse complement strand
AATTGTAATATGGAGACACCAAGGAAACCGCTGAATAAATACTGGTGTTCGGTAGCCCACTATCTGTCTTATATAAGAAATATATACATAAAGGCAGATCGTTTTCCTTTCATGATGCTGACAGCCGCAAATAAAGAAAGAAAACAAATTTAATTTTAAAGAATTATTTGTCTCTGCGTTGAAGTCTTTGATACAAATAAAATAATTTAATTGATATCTGTCTTTTACAGAAAATGTTAAGATATTTTTAACTAGAGAATCGAACGTTAAAACGGCACATATCGATTGAAGTTTTTGTTGTGTACAGTTATGTGCCATATATCTGTTCCCACTCAAATAATTTACTATATGTTTCATATAAAACCACATTTTTTTAAAATCAATATCCTGAAGTCATTTCCGGTCAGATTTTGATGAAATTTACACCAATAATCTCAGAATTGGTTGCTACTTTTTCTGATAATTTTGAAATAATTTTATGATTAATACTTTTGGAGAAATCACGATTTAAAGACACATTTAAGTTTTTGTGTTCAAAAATAACATAGGTATATAGGGAATAATGACGTTAAAAATTAATATTTGTGTTTAAATCATGATTTCTGAACTTAATTTAGCTAAACGAATCGGGCTTAAAGCTCCGACCATTTGATTTTCAGTAATTATCTTAACAAGATTATCCTTTTCACCCGCTTGAGAGTCAGAGTTTTTTCTTCTTACAGATAATACTGCACAACATTTGTTATCAATGTTTGTCTGCAAATGTATAATCGAAAAAGACCTATTGTCTGTCTATCTCAATACGACCACATTATTTTTGTATATAAAAGATATACCTGACTTTTAAACTCGTGTAAAATAATGAAAACTGTGTAGATTTTGTACAATATACCCTTTGCCGGTGTATCAGGCTAAACCGTCCGACCGCCAGATTGTCCGCACAGACATAATTGCCTAGGCAGTATCATCCTGGCCGGACGATCCAGCCTAGGCAATCTGTTCCGACCCTAGGCAATTTTGTCCGGCCTTTGTTTCATGGAATCAAAAGAGTTCACATGCAAATTAGGGTCAAGTTTCCTTACAATCGCCACAAGACACAATATTCGGTGAACACTTCTTAAAGGATATAGTATATATTGAACGAATCTGTTAGTGAATTATTCGGCAAACATGGAAGAGAGCGTTTATAACGCACTTCTGAAGTATGCAATAGACAAAGAATATCAAGAAGGGCTGACTGAAAACGAAAAAAACAATTTGAAGCCAAAGACAATCTCCTATATTTTACCAATTCGAATGGAGAGACAATACGGGTTGTAAGGGAAGCAGAAAAGCACATGATTCTTCGAGCTTGTCACTGATTCCACAGCAGATGAGTTGAAATTTCAGACATTTTTTTTAATTATTCGCATATTACATTAAACATACTCTATAAATAAATATATGTATGTACATGTACATTTGTATATGTATACACAATGAGAAGTGGGACCCGGGTGGCTCAATGAGTTAGGTCGTTGGCTCTAACAACTCATACAAGCCTATCACCAATACGGCGTGAGTTCGCGCCCGGCTTTGTAAATTATAACAAAGGGTGCACTCGACTCGCAGCGCAAGTGATAAAGTTTACCAGTTGCTTGACCATGGTCGGTGGTTCTCTCCGGCTTCNTCCACCACTAAAACTGGTCGCCATGATATAGCTGAAATATTGTTTAAAGTGGCGTTAAAACACACACACAAAATCAAAATCACAATGAGAAGTAATCTACGTCATATAGTTGCATTTCTAAATGTTCGAGGGCAAACTGATGTTCTATGAATTTTGTCAAAATGTGTCTCAATGGCGCCTGCAGTATGTGCATATATGAATGGGATGGCAAATTGTTCCTTTTGCTCCTCTCAAAAGTGAAATAAAGTCAGACCAAATACCGTACACAAAATGTACCTTGTTTTCTAAAATTAAGTATTTTTCAAAGCCATAATTAACCCGCTTTTTCCCCCGTCTGTCCGTCCGTCACACTTTTCTTGAGACCTAAACTTCTCTCTCAGTTTTTATACGTCCGTCTTGAATGGTGGACGTATTATGATATACCGCTGTCCGTCCGCCTACACATCGTACGATAACTCAAGCATGCTTTGAGTGGTTGAGGGGTCGAATTTCGGATAGAACATTGTCTATACAGACGAGTACTGTCATACACTACATATCTAGATGCACAATAAGATTTTATAATTTTATTTTTTAGGTCTTAGGTCAATGTGCCACCCCTCTGCTCTTGTGGAGAATAAGAGTAGAGGGTTGGCACATATTGACATAAGACTAAACGAAAGCAAAATGCGTTTTAAAAAAATAAGACTGTATCCATGCCCCAAGCGCCTGTAATTTTTTTGTTATTAAAGAGAACATACAAGTCATATAAGTTGCTACATTTGGTCTTCATTTAATTTCAGAAACAGATCTCATCATGTAAGGATACAAAGCTATATGGACACGGTTGTAAGCAATTATATAGCTACAGATTTTAGAAGAATGTTTCGTCTCACTCGTCCTTGCTTTGAAGTACTGCTTGAAGTTTTATCTACAAGACCCAAGATGGAAGTGCGTCCAGACATTTTTGGGGGTCGTGCACGGGTGGGTCTTGAAAAAACCGTTCTAATTGCACTTAGATACTTTGCTCACCAGGGAAACTTAAGATTATTATCAGAAATATTTGATGTTTCGGACTCAACAGTGGTTACATGCAGAAACAGAGTAGTTGCTTCTCTGATGGCGCTTAAAGATACATATATAAAATGGCCATTAGATCATAGAAAGAAAACAAATATATCAACTAAATTCCAAGAAAAAAAGGGATTTCCTGGCGTTATTGGTGCGATCGATGCTACGCACATTCAGATACAACCGCCTCATGAACACCCACAAGCATATGTTAATAGAAAATCGTATCACAGCATTATTCTTCAAGCTGTTTGCCTACCAGATACCTCGTTTTCAAGCTGTTTTATTGGTTGGCCTGGAAGTGTGCACGATTCTCGTGTTATAAAGAACTCGGAGTTATGGGCGGAAGGTGAAAATGTTTGTGGAGAAAATCATATAATTGGGGATGGTGCTTATCCTCTCAAGCCTTGGTTGCTAACACCCTATCGAGACAATGGTAAACTTCAAGCTGAGCAAAAACGGTATAATTACATTCATTCTGCCACAAGAACCGTAATTGAACGTAGTTTTGGAATTCTTAAAGGACGTTTTCGTAGACTGCATTTTATTGAAACCAAGGAAATGAAAACATCCTGTGATACTGGTGTTTCATGTTGTGTCCTTCACAATGTTTGTATCAAACACGGGGACAATGGTGAAGAATTCATGGAGGAAGATCAAGGGAACGGTAATGTTGCTGCATCCCCAGCCGACAATGGCAATACAGGTGAAGCTAAGAGAGACAGACTAGCCAGAAACTTGCGTTAGTGACATGAGATCCTGAATTTCAACATGAATACATTTATAAACTTGTTTTTATTTTTTCTCTAATTAAAGTATCCAAACAATCAATTTAAGATATTTTCTTTTTTTATGATTGATCATTTCTGCTTTGATGTTAAAATCTTGGAAATTATAGTGCAGGAACTAGTTTGATCATATACAAAAATGTATTTTTGTCTTCAATTTTTGGGAACTAATTTGGTCATCTCATGGACATAAATCCAATGTCTTTATCTATGTTTTACAGCTATATTCAGGATGAGAACATGTTTACAATAAATCAATATGTAGGTTAAAAACGGGGGACGGATAGGCCTATGGGCAAAAAAAAAAATTAAACGCCACGGGACTCGAAACAAGGTGAGGTGATGGGTAGGGACGGAGAATTTAGCCAGTGCAACAGGTCTCCTATGGACCACTCATCATGAGCATATGCTCATATTGAGCTGTTACACTGTGTTCTTTAACGTGCGAAGAGGGTGACAATCTCTCAACATGGGACCTCGGTTTTATTTACGTCTCATCCGAAGGACGGGTTGGTTGTGAATCTATACATCCCGCACAACCGACGGACGCCCCTTCAAGCCGAAGAAGCTCTCGGTCCCATTTCTATACCCCGGGGTTCCCGCGGGGTTGGGTCATCATGTTTGGCCATTTGATCAGTAGATGTACAGTGGAACTTGTGCAATCACACACCTGAATTTTCCAACATCTTGTAACATCCGACAAAAATGTATGGTCTCAAAGTATATCTTTTAACTAAGATAGACCCTGAGTATTCTGCCATCCTGTACAATCCAACACATTTTCCTGGTGCCTTGGTGTGTCGGATTAGACATATTCCACTGTACATGTACTTTCTAATTAATCTTCATTGCCGTTCCCATGTTTCATCATTGTCATCGTCATATGCGTCTTCGAGCAATGATTTTTTTAAATGTCACAAGCTGAGTTATCCCAGTCTACTTTGTCATTAGTTTTACGGGTTGTTAGATATCTGTCCAACTCTACAAGTTCAGAAAGGCAACCCAAAACATTACAAAAAGGGTACACTCGACTCGCCGCCGCAAGTGATAAAGTTTACCAGTTGCTTGCCCAGGGTCGGTGGTTCTCTCCGGATACTCCGGCTTCCTCCACCACTAAAACTGGTCGCCATGATATAGTTGAAATATTGCTGAAAGTGGCGTTAAACACCAAAATTCAATTCAATTCAATTCAAGCCAAAACTATTCATGAGACAGTTGTTAATGCTGCAAGCGTCTCCATATCACCCTCTGCATCATATTGGCCGGTATTTGGATTTACAACTACCTGTGCAATCAATGCCTATCACCACTAAAGGTGTGAGTTCGAATCCCGCTCATTGCGTGGTGTACTCGATACAACATTATGCCATAAAGTTTGTCAGTGACTTCCGAGTACTCCGGTTTCTTCCACTCAAAAAACTGATTGCCACGATATAACTGAAATATTCTTGAAAGTGGCGTTTAATACTATGAACCAAACCAAGATGAATAGTGTGCAGATGACAGTACAAAAGCAGTATTTCAAAAATGTACTAGACTCGACCTCATTCTAAGAATTTTTGATCCAATAAATATCATTATTATTATTATTATTATTGCAAGGCATTTTTATAGCGCATTATATAACAATACAATTACTCTAAGCGTTTTACATGTTTAAAATATACACAAATTTGTACATAAATAAGAAAAATAAGTGAAGTAAGAACAATACATTTAAAAGCATGCCCAATTAAATCAAATACCGGTATAAAAACTTTAAGACTCAAAAAGCTTAACCTAATTGAATTAAAAAAAATAATAATAAATAAATAAATAAATAAATAAATAAATCCAAAAAAAAAATTGCACATTATAAGAGAATTAGGGAAAACATATCTAAAAATATTAATTAAAATAAAGGTATAAAAATGGACAAGAAATTGAATAATAATAAACTTAGCTATCGAAATCAGTGAATGTAACTAAAAATTAATAAAAAATATATTACGCAAAGACAATGAATCACAGTAAGAAATAAAAAGTAATACTCAACTGTACAAAAAGACAACAAATTAAAATCAAAAGTATAAAACAATATTGTAGCAGAACAGCTCCAGTTAAAACAGTCAATCACATATCTAAATCTACTATACTCATTTCACAAAAGCGACTTTGAATAAATGAGTCTTTATTCCCTTTTTAAATGCCTCAAGAGATTGTTCATTTCGAAGACTTGCTGGAAGGCTATTCCACAGAGTCCCGGCCGCCACATCAAACCTCCGCTCACCAAATGTTTTAGTTCGTGCGTTTTTTGGCATTTCAATTAACGCAGCACTTTGAGATCGCAAGGATCGCGCAGGTTTGTAAAAAATGTATGAGTTCCCCAAGATAAGAAGGAGCAAGTCCATGCAAGGCTTTGAATGCATACAGTAACAGTTTATACCGGCATCGGAATTTAAATGGTAACCAGTGAAGAGCCGCAAGTGTGGGAGTTATATGTTCATATTTCTTTTTCTGAGTTACTAGCCTGGCAGCAGTGTTCTGAACACGCTGAAGTTTGGATACAATTGAGGCGTTCACACTATACATTAATGCATTACCATAATCCATTCGGGACGTTACAAGAGAGCATACTAAAGTTTTGCAAGCGTCCACCGTTATATAGGATCGAATCTTTCCTATGTTCCGAATCTGATGAAAACAGGATTTGGTAATTGCAGAGGCATGTTGCTCCATACTGAGGGTTTGGTCGAAAAAAAACTCCTAGATTTCGAACACAGGACGATTCACTAAGTATGGCTTCATCGAAATTAAATTGTAACTTAGTAAGACTTTTGACTTTGTGTTTTGGAGCGAAAATGGTCAATTCGGTCTTATCCTGGTTCAACTTTAACATATTCGTACACATCCAAGATTTAATATCAAATAAACAAGCTTCCAGACGATCGGAAATGTCATCCCAGTTATCTAATGGTTTGATGACTTGGTAAATTTGAGTATCATCTGCATAGCAGTGGTATGCCATACCATGTTTCTTACAGATGTCACCAACAGGTTTGGAAAACATGGAATAAAGTCTCGGACCAAGCACGGATCCCTGTGGAACGCCATATTTCAGAACCATATTGTCCGAGTGAACAGATCCAATGGAAACACACTGTGACCTATCAGTCAAGTAAGAGCGAATCCAAGACAACGCTGAACCAGATATACCAAAAGAATACTGAAGACGATCGAAAAGAATGTCGTGATCGATGACGTCAAACGCTGCTGAGAGATCCAACATCAGCAAGATTACACAAGCGTTATTATCTAGTGCATAGGTAATGTCATGATTAACACGGAGCAGTGCTGTTTCAGTTGAATGACCGGTGCGATAGGCTGACTGCATATCGTCGTGTAAAGAGTTCAACATAATATGAGATTCAATTCTTGTGGCGACAACTCTCTCGACAACTTTGGATATAAATGGCAAGTTTGACACCGGGCGGTAATTTTTTAGAGCTTCTTTGGCGAGGCATGGTTTCTTTAGTAATGGCCTCACAACTGCTTTTTTGAAAGTTGAAGGTACGCTCGATTCATCCAACGACATGTTCACTAGCCTCGTAATTACAGGTGCTAGAGTATCTAAGCACTGTTTGAGAAGGTGTGTCGGCAAGGGGTCCATTTCGCAAGATTTAGATGGCGCTTTCAAATTAATTTTTCTGACTTCGTCTAGTGTTGCAGGAGATAAAATATGTAAATGCTCACCCTCGAATTCGTGATCAGCTGATAAAAAATCCCTTATTCCCGACATTTCGCCAATCGATGCACATAATCCACTACGAATAGTGTCAATTTTGCCAAGAAAGAATTCACAAAATCTGTTTGATAAATCCTTTTCATTCTGATACGACGGCAGAACCACTTCACACTTGTTTCCTATTAGATCACTAGTTATTCTGTGTAATTGTTTCTGATTGTTACTGATCTTGGCAATTTTGTTGGAATAATAGTCCCGCTTACAGTTCAGAAGCTGTTTGTTAGTCAGAATGCATTTTTCTTTGTACAATTGCTGATGAATAGTCAATTTGGTTTTTCGCATTTTGCGCTCCGCCCTGCGACATTCCCTTTTATAATTTCGCAGCTCGTCGGTATACCACTCAGTATTAGGTCTAATTGTTATTGTCTTAGACTGAATTGGAGCATGTTTGTCGATTACTGATTCAAGTTGAGAGTTGTAGATGTTTATCAATTGTTCAACTGACTCTTGGTTGGTCTCAGGTCATCAGATATAGATTTATGATTGAGCAAATCAGTACCGCATGCATCTAGTTGCTTGCTTGTTTTTTGTTTGTTTTTTGTATCGTGTGAAGCTGCTGTATAAACACAATTATCAACTGTTGATTTTTTTATTTTGTATTTAATGACTAACAAACATTAATAATTAAAAATTATAGTGATCTTTGTATTTACAATAATCACGTTGCACTTTTTTTCTCGTTGATTTTGATTTATTAATTTTTAATTGTATTTTTTACCGTTATATATGGGTGTACAATGCACTGATTGAAGGATAACTCGCAACAGTATGGTTATTGCATGTCCAAACAGTGTTAGTGTAAAATACACTCATTACTGGTGGACTATTAGTCCCCGGGGGTATCATCCGCCCAGTAGTCAATACGTCGGGACTGACGTATTTTATTAGATATATTTACTACTGAAATTTACAGTTCCTAAATAATGTAATTTTCAAGAAAAACTAAGGTTCTCTTCCCTCATGCGTATGAATACAATATATACAGTTCGACCAAAGTTAAGCACCACCTGACTTGTTTCAATAATATCGTTTCTAATAATGAACTTATTTCAAATCGGTTTGCTGTTTTCGTTACCTGTACACACATACTTACTTACCTGTGACACAAGTTATTGGTCGATTTTTATTTATGTGTATATGACAGGGTGTATAAAGTGCAACGTGTACTTTTCAACATTTGTTTGCGAACGAAAGCTGATTTTTTTGTGTGGAGTTTTAAGTTTCATTTTCTATTGGTTTGGTATGATGCGGCGAAAATTAACCATACCAGAAAGGTGGCAAGCTGTTGCCATGCATAACGGTGGTTTTAGCCATAGAAGGGTGGCAGACCACTTCAGGGTTAGCCATTCCATCATTGTACGACTGATGTAGCGTTTTCGTCAAACGGGGAATGTTACTGACCGTCCACGTGCAGGTAGACCTCGCAAAACGATGCCGAGAGAGGACCGGCCCATATCCAGACGGGCGCGGCAACGGCCGTTCAGTACAGCTGGTGCACTTCGTGGTAATTTACCGTTTGGAGGCCACATTAGCACACGCACTGTAATCAGACGCCTCCACCATCAGGGAATGCGTGCGCGACGACCCATAAAACGTCCACAGTTGACATTACGTCATCGCTCGATTTGACTGGTCACATGATCACTTGGGGTGGACTATTCGCACGTGGAGACGGGTCCACTGGTATGATGAAAGTCGTTTTTTGTTACGCCCTACCGACGGTCGTGCAAGGGTTTGGCGCCAACGAAACACTTCATTTCAGGACAACCACATTTTGGGCACAACTGCTTTTGGGGGTGGGGGTGTAACTGTCTGGGGTCGTTTTTCCTTTGACTGTAAGTTGGACTTGTACGTTCTTGATGGTAATCTGACAGGCCAAAACTACCGTGACAATGTGCTCGCTCCACGCGTAGTCCCCCATTTCGACAATCATGCGTTGGCTGATAGGTTAGTATTCATGGACGACAACGCTAGGCCACATAGATCCCGAATTGTACAACATTGTTTTACAGCAAGAGACTGTTCAGACAATTCCATGGCCTGTAATGTCGCCAGGCATGTATGGGACTTTATTGGCCGAAAAATTACCCAACGCAATCCAAAATGTCAAAATATTGACGAATTAAGAACTGCTATCTTACATGAGTGGCAACAGTTCCTCCAAGAACGAGTTCCCCCAAGAATGGCTTAGGCGTCGTGTGCGAAGGATGACGAGGCGTGTTACAGAACTTCACAATAAACGCGGTGGATATACTCGTTATTGATTTGTATGCCTTACACATACGCACAATAGATGCATTTAAAAGTTCTTAAATTCTGAAGACTCTGCATTTTAATGCAATGCTAAAAACTTCCATCAAAGACAAACTGGTTTTATGTTTTTCCAGCGCCTGTTTTGAACCTCATTTTTGCCACGTCATAGTCACGTCTTTCAGGATGATAAATACTTCGTAGATAGGTAATTTTAGAGCCCTTGATGTTGTCTTTTAAGAAGTGTAAGAAAAATGGTGATATCTATTTTATTGTTTTAACAGTATTGATGTAAAACAATATATCGATAAATATATAGGGTGGTACTTAACTTTTGTCGGAGTGTATATATATACAATCATTTCATGATTAAAATAGTATTACAACTGAACAGTATATATAATACAACATCCAATCTTTTATTATATATTTTTATCTTCATTGATCTGAAAATTTGTCAGTTATGAATTCTCCAGATGAAATATAGGATAATGTGATAAATACATTTCAAAGTTCGTATCACATGATGTATCAACCCGAGTAACCAATATCAGCCAGAGGACCCTAGGGTTGGCATTGGGTACATTCATTTGTTTTGTGGGTGTGTTTTTCAACAATTCCAATGTGTATCATGTGTGCTCCTCATTTCGCCGTCTTGCTCATTTAGTCGTATGAAGCAGAGTTCATGCAACCAGAAAAAAAAACTAGCCAGGTACTTTATTTTAACTTTCCGTTGTATAGATCTCATTTAACTGAATAATTCAACGCTTCATAACTATGATGATGGCATATATTCCATTGATCATGAAATAAAGGATATCACATATACAGCTAGGGTTGCTTCATACATTGACCAATACCTAGAAATTGACGGTGAGGTCCGTTTGAGAAAGAAAAAGAACGTTTCGATGCTTACGACAAAAGCGATGATTACA
>MJUT01036648.1:228177-243328 GCA_002080005.1 Gigantidas platifrons | reverse complement strand
TAAAATATAATGTTCTCCTTCCCCAGGCATATATTGTCTTAGCCGATTTTGACTACACTGTTTAAGCCCTTTGCTTTTACTGCCCCAAAGAATTTTTAATTATGTGATTTTCCAATCTTTCGGCTTTGAGCATAGCTGCTTAGGGTTATTCAAGAAACGCACCGTGTACACTTAATTTGATATTTACGTTTGTTTACTTATAAGACACATATATGTTTATTGAAGTATATGCTTAATGTTTGTCAAAATGGTGTTCGGTTATTTGTGCGCAACGTCACTTTCAGCAGTTTTTTCAGCTATATCGTGACTACCAGGGGAGAAAACTCGTACTGACTCGGGAATCCCGCAACAATTGGTAGATGTGTGGAATCCGTGACATTTGAGTTGATATATAACCACGAACCAATGTTATTGGTGATTAACTTGTGGTCATAGCTCAATGACTTTAACCGGTAGGTCACCAAGTCTCCCTTCTTGTCAATACCCCTGCATTTGTAATGCAATATGGAAATATGCGAAACGTACATGTTTATAGATCAACATAACTACTTTAAATTTGTAGTAGAAAAGATATCTTATATTTCTGTGTGATATTTTTTAGATGATTGTTTGTTCGTTTGTCTTTTTTCATATGGATATTGTATTGTCTGTCTTCAATTTGGCTTCTCCTTGCCTCTTCCTGGTATCTTGAAACTTTTCTTTGAAATCATATTAACAATAAAAAGTTTTTTTTTTGAAGTTCTACTAACCCATCGTTATCTTTGTAGCTTGAATCAAATGAATACGGAGTTGCAACAAAGAGCAGCACATATTGATGCACTCCAACTTGCATTACAAGATCTAACATATCAGATTAATAAAAAGGACGAGCAAATACGGGACGTTAAAATGGAGACGGATGACCTGCGAACAAGGTAGGACATGAATGTCAATCGTTTTATTTACAGGTGTATGTACATGTACATATTATGTATATGATATACTTTCGATTATCCATTGAAAGACAACTCACATATTGAAATAAAAAAATAATAAAAAAATTACCACAATCGGACAAGAAAAATCGTAGAAACTTAGGCAAAATCAACACCCTGACGTACATATACAAGAGCGTTCACTCTCCTGTCTTGGTACACTAAAAGGTAAGTTAATATCACTACAGATAGATGTACATTTTTATTTACTCTATCACAGCCAAGACTTTTACCGGACTTGGCTGTATATATGAGTATCATAGTGGGTGTCCTGTAAGAAGCAGGATTGCTTACCCTTTGTGAACACTTGAGTTGAACCCCCGTTTGTGGTGGGGTCCGTGTTCCTCATCTTTTTAGTTGTTTGTGTTATTTTATGTCTTTACGTTCTTAGTTCCGTATTATGATTTCCGCATAAAAACGATGTTGGGTTCGTCTTTACTGTGACACTTGAGTTGAAATAGAACCACGAACCAATGTTAGTGGTGATTGGCTTGTGGTCATAGCTCAATGACTTTAACCGGTAGGTCACCTAGTCTCCCCTCTTGTCAATACACATGCATTTGTAATGTAATTTGGACATAAGCGAAACGTACATTTTTATATATCAACATAACTACTTTCAAATTTGTAGTAGAAAAGAAATCTTATATTTCTGTGTGATATATTTTAGATCATTGTTTGTTCGTTTGTCTTTTTTCATATGGAAATTGTATCTTCTGTCTTCAATTTGGCTTCTCCGTGCCTCATCTTGGTATCCTGAAACTTTTCTTCGAAAGCATATTTACAATATAAAGTTGTTTTTTGTTTTGTTTTTTTTTTTGGAAAGTTCCACTAACCCTTCGTTATCTTTGTAGCTTGATTCATATGAAAACGGAGTTGCAACAAAGAGAAGCACATATTGAATCACTCTAGCGTGCATTACAAGATATAACATATCAGATTAATAAAAAGGACAAGCAAATACAAGACGTTAAAAGGGAGACGGATGACCTACGAACAAAGTAGGAAATGAATGTCAATCGTTTTATTAACAGGTGTATGTACATATTATGTATATGATATACTTTCGATTTTCCATTGAAAGACAAATCAAATAATGAAATAGACAAAATACCACACAGTCGGATAAGAAAAATCGTAGAAACTTAGGCAAAATCGACACCCTGACGTACATATACAAGAGCGTTCACTCTCCTGTCTTGGTACACTAAAAGGTAAGTTAATATCACTACAGATAGATGTACATTTTTATTTACTCTATCACAGCCAAGACTTTTACCGGACTTGGCTGTATATATGAGTATCATAGTGGGTGTCCTGTAAGAAGCAGGATTGCTTACCCTTTGTGAACACTTGAGTTGAACCCCCGTTTGTGGTGGGGTCCGTGTTCCTCATCTTTTTAGTTGTTTGTGTTATTTTATGTCTTTACGTTCTTAGTTCGGTATTATGATTTCCGCATAAAAACGATGTTGGGTTCGTCTTTACTGTGACACTTGAGTTGAAATAGAACCATGAACCAATGTTAGTGGTGATTGGCTTGTGGTCATAGCTCAATGACTTTAACCGGTATGTCACCTAGTCTCCCCTCTTGTCAATACACATGCATTTGTAATGTAATTTGGACATAAGCGAAACGTACATTTTTATATATCAACATAACTACTTTCAAATTTGTAGTAGAAAAGAAATCTTATATTTTGTGTGATATATTTTAGATCATTGTTTGTTCGTTTGTCTTTTTTCATATGGAAATTGTATCGTCTGTCTTCAATTTGGCTTCTCCGTGCCTCATCTAGGTATCCTGAAACTTTTCTTCGAAAGCATATTTACAATATAAAGTTGTTTTTTTTTGGTTTTTTTTTGGGAAGTTCCACTAACCCTTCGTTATCTTTGTAGCTTGATTCATATGAAAACGGAGTTGCAACAAAGAGAAGCACATATTGAATCACTCCAGCGTGCATTACAATATATAACATATCAGATTAATAAAAAGGACAAGCAAATACAAGACGTTAAAGGGACACGGATGACCTACGAACAAAGTAGGAAATGAATGTCAATCGTTTTATTAACAGGTGTATGTACATATTATGTATATGATATACTTTCGATTTTCCATTGAAAGACAAATCAAATAATGAAATAGACAAAATACCACACAGTCGGACAAGAAAAATCGTAGAAACTTAGGCAAAATCGAAAACCCTGACGTACATATACAGGACCGTTCACTCTCCTGGCTTGGTACAATAATAGGCAAGTTAAAGCTGCTACAGATAGATGGTTGTACATTTATTTATTGTGATGGATATTTTATTTCCTCTATCACAGCCAAGACTTTTACCGGACTGTATATATGAGTAGCATGGCGGGTCTCTTATAAGAAGCAAGAATGATTACCCTTTGCGAACACTTGATGTTTATCCTTGTTTTTGGTGGGGTCCATGTTCCTCATCATGTTAGTTTTTTTGTGTGTAATCATGTCTCTTTACGTTCTTAGTTCCGTATTTTGATTTCCGCCTGAAAACGATATTCGGTTCGTCTCCACCCCAGTTGCTTGCAGACAGCTACTCTCTTATTGGGTTTTTGCTGTGTGTATGTTTGTGCATATGGATATGTCCAACATTTTATCCTATCAAATGTCGTTCTGGGTTTCTTGTTGCGATGTCCGCTACGATTTATTCACCAAGACGATGTTAGGTTCGTCTTTACCTCCAGTTGTTTGTAGGGGGAGGAGGGGGGGGTTGCTATGTCTTATTTATGTTATTTGTGTTTGCAAGTAGTGAACATGAGTAAATTACAACAATTTACCTTTAGTGTTATTGCTTCCTTTTATCAAATCTAGTTTGTTAAATAGTCAACTGTTATTTGGACAGAGCTAGTGAAGATAATATTTATCTTTGTGAAAATGGCAATCGGTGTCATTTTTTTACGTTAAAATTCAGACCAAAGTCGTGAATTTTGAGATATTGCTTTTGAAACTGAACAGTGTCGTAGCATTTTAAACGGGCTAAAATTCAATGATATAAAAATAAATAGTAGGCAATCAATATGCGGTATGGGTATTAAATCTCGCGAGAATTATTACTCGCTCCTATGAAGGTCAAAAGTATTCATTAGTTTTATCTTCGCGTTTGTGTTCACGTTAAACAATCCACATTTTAAAGGAGGGTATTTCCACGGGTTTTTATTTTCACGAATTTATTGTCCTCGCAAAGATAGCGGAAATAAAGCCCTCGCGAAAATAAACATTTAGCTCGCAGAAAAAACAATCTTGACCAACAATTCTTTGCTTTTACTCTAGATTAATGTGTGCCTTTCGACGAAACAGTACATACCAATTTTGGTTTAACTGGGCCGGGTTGCGAATCTACGATCTGATCTACAGCACTTGAAGCTCTCAAAACGGGTCAAAATTCTTTGATATAAGAACAAATTGTTGGTAATCAATATATGATAGAGGTGTTAAGCTGCGTCGGAATTACATTCGCTACTATGATGGTCAAATGTATTCGCTTATTTTTTGATTTTACCGTTGACTTTACGTCAAAGAATCCATTTTTTAAATGAGAGTATTTCAGCGAGTTTTCGCGAATTTATTGGCCTTTCGAAGATAGCGAAAATAAAACATTTAACCCACGGAAACAACAGTATTGACCAACCAATCTTTGCCTGTATTCTAGAATACTGTGTACCGCATCGCTGGCGTAATGGTTGTCGTGCTCGCCTCTGGTGCGGCAGATAATGGGTTTGAGCCCCGGTCGGATCAAACCAAAGACAATAAAATTGGTATTTGTTGCTTCTCTGCTAAACACGCAGCATTAAGGAGAAAGAGCAAATACTGGTTAGCTCGGAATCAGAATAATGTGTCCGAGTGGAGCGACATGTCTACCCGCCGACTGTTGTTTCAGCTAGCACTATAAAAATGTAACTCAGCGTGTTGGTCTAGTACAAAGCGGTCTTCATCGTCATCTCATTGAAAAAAATTGACTTGTTCACGCCATGATATAGCTGAAAAATTGCTGAATTGGCGTTAGGCAATAATCACTCATTCACTCACTAGAATACTGTGTGTTTTGAGGCGAGTCAGTACATACCAATTTCGGTTTAACTGGACCGGGGCTGGATCCGCGATGATCTATATCACTTGATGCGAGCACATTAACCATAAGACTACCTATGCTAAGACGATTGAAATGAAGGTGTCGATTTATAATTCAGAGCGCACGATGCAACGGTGATTGGAAATTTGATCTGGGAAAGTTTAATATTAATATTATTTGCAAAACTATTTTGTAGGTTAGATAGCCTTGCTGGTGATAAGCTAACGAAGGACACTCCAGCAAACACTTATCTCGGTGATCCAAATCGTCCAATGAAAATCGCAGAAAAGTATGGTGCGCTGTATGATAATGAATGGACGGATGCTATTGACTGTACGGTCGAAGTGAAGGCACTTTATCCTGAGATGAAAACGGCAGGGATTGAAGAAGTAATCATACGTCATCTATATCAGTTAATGATGGTAAGCTTACGTTTATTAAGGTGAGGTTAATCCACTGGTATCAGCGTGTTCAAGTATATTGGATATTTCTTATCATAAAATAATAATATAGGTAGTTTATCTTCTGTGTGTTAAGTGGGCCGTTTAATGTAAGTGGATTTTGTAGTCAAACGATAACGATGTGAGATGCACTTGGTTGTATATCAACACAGTTCAACATCCTAATTGATACTCTCGTTAGAAAAATTTGATGAAACCAAAGGGTTAATTTGAGGTCACTATTCATTCAATAACCAAAGGGAAGAGGACAAAACTACATATATTGATCGACAACAGTACATAGAAAACTAAATATTGAAAAACACAAACGGCATTGAAAATTTTGGTGAGCTATGGTGCTCCAGAACATATGCAGAAAATTAGTGGTCGACAACAGTACAGTAAATATTGAAAAACACAAACGGCATTGAAAATTCTGGTGAGCTATGGTGCTCCAGAATATATGCAGAAGATTAGTGGTCGACAACAGTACATAGAAAACTAAATATTGAAAAACACAAACGACATTGAAAAGTCTGGTGAGCTATGGTGCTCCAGAACATATGCAGAAGATTCAGTAGTTCTTGCTCCACTGGTGGTAACCGTCATATTACTCTTGTTACCCGATGATAAGTCACACAAAAAAAGGCTTGGCGACATTATGCCTATAACAAACAGAACATAGATGTGGTCATATGTGACATTGATACGGCGTCACGATTGACAAAGTCATGAAAGCGACCAAAAAATCGATGGGATGACTTCATCTTAGCCAATAGGTACCCTTGGTTCAGTAGCGTCCTTATTTGGAACTGATTTACCTTCCACAGCACACGAGTTCACCAATTAGTAGGCTTCATGTTGCTTAATCTTTAGTTTTCTGTGTAGTATATTGTATATCATTTATTGTTTTTTTTTATTGGCCATTGTATTGTCTGTTCTTCTTCGTTTGCTCCTTTGGTATCATCACATTTATCTTATCAGTAATTATCCTTTTATCAGCGAAATAGTAATAAAAAAAGCTGATAGAAACAACAACATGGAATATCATATCAACTTAAAAGATACATAATGCATTAGTGTGTGGTGCTGATATGTTGCTTCACATAAACAGAATGTACAAAATGGGAAAATCGAAATAATCTTTCTTTGTTTAAAGGTTTCGTTAGCAACTTGAACTAACTGTCAATGTCATGATATAGGCCAATGTATGAAGTGCAGACCTAACTGTACCTGTGGTGTCATGTATGCCCTTTATGTCAAGTTGTATAGCAATCAGTTGTTTGGTTGAACGTTGCCACAATTTAAATACCTATCTTGACCAATAGTTCCAGAATGCTTAGTGTTAGTTGCATATTGATCGAAAATCAAAGCTCGACATTTCCTCATACCATAGGAGGCTATATGAAATTATATACATATCATCTTTCCAATAACATGAAAGATCATTGGATGGTCCTATCTAATATTATTTATGTTTGTGTGGATGTTCAACAGAAATCCATGAAGGCCACGACTTCAGAGTCTAGTGAGTCAGAATCCATTTGCGATACAACTTTATGTGCTAAAGTTTGTCCGTGGTTTGTGACAGATCGATGGGTTTCTCCTGGTACTCTGGTTTATTCCATCATTAAAACTGACCGCCACGATATAGCTGAAATATTGTTGAACATGGCGTTAAACACTATAAGCCAAACCAAACCAAGCCACAATCCATTTGTGAATGTAAACGTACAATACCAAGTTTAATTACGCACATTGAAATTAATTCTTTTTGTGATAGATACATATTATAAAGCACACTATAAATGACGTTCGATATAAAAGACAAAAATAATCTCATAATTCAACATCTTCAATGTCATAATCAAACAATATCATATTTTATAGTGTTGTTATCGTGAATGCTTAGCATTGTCTAAAGAACAATTAAAGGATGTCGGAAATATGATAGTAAATGCACTGAAACTCAACACCAAGAGAGTAAGTAAATCTTTTTTAAATCTAAAGATAGTTTATGTTAGCATTTTGAATTAAAAAAAATAAAATGAAATGAAAAACAAAACAAAAAATACCACACTGTCGGAACGGTTTTAAAAATACCACACCAATCAAATTGCAAAATCGTAGAAAGAGGCAAACTTTATACCACAGACACACAAATACACCACAGCTCAATTCCCCACCTTGATATGTGCACTTAAATATGGTGGTTAAACCTAGTTGTATTGGCCCAAACATCTACTCTTTGTGAAACGATGTGGTCATAAATTTGCTTTCTTCATGTGAGTAAAATGCACACCCTCGTATATACCCAGGCGAACAGTGTTGTAATAGACTAATAGAGAACACTATAGCATTAAACATTATACATAATATATTTAATCTTCGCGTAAGCGAAGTAATTTGAAAGGACAAACGTATCATTAGTTCATATATTACTTATGTGGTTGATTGCTTGATTGATTGCTTGATTGATTGATTGATTGATTGATTGATTGATTGACTGATTGATTGATTGATTGATTGATCGATCGATCGATGCTTTACGTCAAGAGGCAAATAGTGCATGCATGTACAGGAAGAGAACATAATTCAAAAAGGAATGGCACAACCAGACCATCGACTTAAAACTGCCACTAGACAAGTATGTAGTGCTGTGTAGGGATTTGGAATTTGTTTTTCTATAGCAATTACAACGTGGTCTGTACAGTACAGTGAACATGGCACTCTCACAACAGGCTACAAATGATAGTCCACGTTCTACCTGTTCGTATTATAAGGTGACTATCCCAGAATGAGATGGATATGCCCTCTTTCCTACATCTGAGGACGTTCTGGAAAACTGTATGAGTGGAACCCTTGAAACCGTCACAAATACCCCGTACTGGTTTGGAATATACACATTAGCGGTATTTAGCCCACTGCTAAAAAGCACACTACCAACTTTACAACTCTTCATATGGAGACATGAGCAATAATTTATTTCAGATTGGTCTTTACATAGGCCGATTTGCATTCAACTGGAATTATTGCAATGTGACAATATCTGATAGATGTAAATATGTATAAAGTTGATTTTCAGATGTCTTTTTTTCTTGGATTAGCTGTCTAAAAATACTGAAATCGAAGAATAGAAGACAATGTAATGACCAACAAAACACTGCACATAATATACTAATCCAAAGTCGTTAGTGTAAAACTGTCACCAAACGTCCAAAATAGAGACATAATTGCACATGTTATTTGTTTCATTATTTAGCTTTCCAATCTTCTTACCTTTATCGTCTCTTATGGAAATTATTCCAGATACGCGTAGTGCGGACTATTGTAGACATATATGTTTGTATAAGTTACTTTCAGTGCTTTGGCACAAACATGGTCTATTATATATTTGATTTTGGAAAATTTGCACTTCCTAAATCATGTAATTATTTATAAAACTAATATTCTCCTCTCTGAGGCATGGGTGACCTTGGCCTTTTTTTCTTTCTTGATTATCCTTTGTAATCTCTTTGGTTTTATTGCTCCTACGAAACAAAGACTATTCAGCATTTAACGTTCAAATATATTGGCTTTGAATGTGCCTGATAGGGGTCCCCCTAGAGACGCGTCGTGTAAACTAAAATAGATATGTACCTTTTTATTAGTTACTTTCAATTTACAATTGTGCATTTTTCTCTATTTGTCAATAGCATGGTAGAAATATACCTTGTTGTAAGGAGGTATCCAATATTAGAAGACAAGGTGCAGCAGAGTATGCAGACTATTTGTTTCAACACAAGGTAATAATCTAACAATTTAATGGGGGAGGGGGATGTCACAATACACCAAGTACATATACCACATAAATAGAATAATGGCAGCTATGTATATCGAGACAGACATTGTGTGTTTGTTAGCACGACATGTGTTGCTAGTGATAATGTATCTCTAGACCCTCAAAACGACAGTTAATAACGTCATAGTGTGTTTGACGTCACACTGACCGATAATTTACAGTAACAGAGTCAGATCGTAGAAGCTGA
This sequence comes from Gigantidas platifrons, assembly GCA_002080005.1. Lineage (NCBI taxonomy): Eukaryota > Metazoa > Mollusca > Bivalvia > Mytilida > Modiolidae > Gigantidas > Gigantidas platifrons. Next base: position 233,783 of record MJUT01036648.1, on the reverse strand, counting down.
CAATATCTCTCATCGAGATCAAATACAACATGCCGAAATTACTAATACTCGGCTATAACCGCCTTTCAAAGTGTTTACGCTATATCTATATATAACCAACAAAACGATGTTCCTTTCCGTTAACTAAGTGTAAAGTTATATAGTCTTTCATATGCATTTGCATCAATATACTGTATTACTAATTTTCTTAATTAGGGGAGATACTTCTTTGTGCCAAAACTCCTCTGGACTTGCGAACGTCTGGGAAGTTTTTCCATGTCACTTATTTTTGTCGTGGTATATACTTCTCTAATATTATTCTGCTGTTATTCAAAATATGTAGGAATACGTAGCAGCATATGAATATGAACATTTGAAAATATTTTCCTGAACAACTTTAACTGTGTATGACTTTCTCAAATTATGAATCATGTGAAAAACAACGTCCATGCGCTTACTAGACACGGTCTGGTACACTGTTATGCTTGAAATGAGTGGCATTACGTATGTTAAATATCAGGTGATAAGATATATTCGCCGATAAATCATGCCCGAAGAATGAAGGACTGGATTTCGATAACGACGCACGGAATATACCGCTGTTCATCTGTGACTTAGACATTCGTAATGGTTAATTAAGTCTTAACGACTAAATTAACCATTACGGAATGTCTAAGTTTACATTAGCCGTAAAACTTTTATGGTGATAACGTCAACGTTACCACTAACAACCCTTGGTTCTGTGAACTTCTTATCAGCAGCAGCGCTGTTGTCAAGGAAATAATGATTGCAAACACAATCTCTGGAACTGAGAGATACACACTCCAATTAGAAAGTAAGCAATGGATATCATAATAATTAAAAAAAAAACACAATTACTTTGCTATGGTAGACAGAAAGCATATCTTAACAGCATTCCTGTTTTTATTTATATATTTAGGTAATTGTTAACAAAATTGTTTTGTCTGATTGGGAATACGTACACAAAAGCAAAGAATTGGTTGGCCTTCTGACGGAAACTCCATTGTTCGAAAAGTGTATCCATCTTTGTTGGCATATGGCTATTAAAGATCCTGTTATGCACTTAGACGGAGAGCTAACTCCAGACACAGTTTATGATACAAGCGTTTACAGGGAATTTGTTAAACCTGGTGATAAAGTTTCATTTGTTGTGTGGCCGGCTCTATTTTTACATGAAGGCGGACCATTGCTAAATAAAGGAGTTGTTCAAGCATATTGTTAAAACATATAGCATTGTCCATATATCGGCCAATATATATTATTTATTCAGTTATTAAATGTAAGTCGTGACGATGTGTTGGCCTATGATTATCCATGATTGGACTATATACAATTTCTAAGTTTCTGATTTGACACTTACTCCAAGTAAATGAAATACAACGGAGACAATACAGAGTATATGCAGAAAAGATAAAAACATATGTATATATTTAATTCTCTATTAGTCTTATTGAACGTTTTATTTCAATTTGCTATGTCTTAATATTTTTTTTAAATACCAGTTAAACCACTTCTTTTGTTTAAAATGTACATTCTACATCATGATTCTTTTAAAGACCTCTACTGACATTTTATCATATTAAAGCATATACGATAAACCTATCATATATATATATTTATATTTTTGTCTGAAATAAAATAAGTTTTCCCTTCTTCAAATTCAAAGGAGTCGTTGTGGTCGTGATCTTATGATCATTGGATGTTCAACTATCTATGCCTATACCAGTGTCTATCACCACTAATGTTGTGAATTCGAATCATGCTCATGGAGAGGTGTGCTCAATAGAACATTATGTTTTAAAGTTTGCAGCAGTCCAGTGGTTTTCTCTGGACACTCTGGTTTCCTTCACTACTATGATATATCTGAAATATTGTTGAAAGTTGCATCTAACACCATGACACTTAACCCTATCTAAACTCGTCAAAGAGGTTATGCTATGTAATTATTAAAGACAATTTTGATTTAGATATTTTAACAGACAAATAAAATCAAATTTTGTAAAGGTAAATGGATTCAGAGATAGGTGATGAGTTCCATTGTATTCTTCAATGTCAATATATGGGAAATAAAATATACATAGATTGATTTCATATGTTTTAAACAGAATAAAGATTTATAATTCTACCAATTAATATAAATAAGAAATAAAAGGCCGTTGGCCACTGGTCCCCCGACGCTAAGGTTATACGGTAAGATTAAATTTTGAAACTACTGTAAACTAGAGGTTCAGATGAGCCTGTATCACTCACCTGACTACTTAAATAATTCTGAAAGGGTACCACCCAAGGATAATTTTGAAGTACAAAAAGGGGAGTAACTCTGGTTAGATTTGTCGAAAAATCATCATTATCAAACTTGACATAGATATTCATGAGATACACTTACATACCAAGCCTAGTTTCAATCTGACTTTTTATTCACAAGTTATAATCTGGAAACCAAATATTTAGTAATTTTGAGGTATAAAAAGGGGCACAACTCTAGTAAAAATTGTCGAAAAATTGTCATTATCGAACTTGACCTAGATATTCATAAGATACACTTACACGCCACACCTAGCTTCAATATGACTTTTCATTCAAAAGCTATCATCTGGAAACCAATTCTGGACACACACGCACGAAGTATATAAAGGGATGTAACTCTGGTAAGATTTGTCGAAAAATGTTCGCTATCGAACTTGACCTAGATATTCATGAGATACACTTACATGCCACACCTAGCTTCAATCTGACTTTTCATTCACAAGTTATCATCTGGAAACCAAGCACACGGACGGACGGACGACACCCATTTCTATAGTCCCCTTCGACGACGAGTTGGGGGACAATAAATAAAGAAACTGTGTATTGTATTCTTTACATGTGTGTTATTTTATTTTGTATTGATTAAGGTTGTAGACCATCTTATCTTGTCATGGTATGCATGTATTCTTGTCCGTCAGTGTAATGTTTTTGTTTTGTTTTGCATTTTATTTTCTTTTTACATGTACATGTATGTTAATTTGACGAATTTGTAGTACCGCTGTTTCAACTGAGATTTTTGTGTGAAATAAATAATCTTGAAAATTTGAATTTAGACAATAAACCTATTTTGTCTATATATTTTTGTATTGGTTTTAATTTTATTGGCTGTATATGTTAAATTGATGAATTTTTAAAACAACTGCTCAGCTATGGTTTTTGATTGAGAAATGAATAATCCTGAAAATTTTAATTTGACTTAAAAATAAATCTATTTTGTCTACTAATTTGTTTTGATTTGCATTTTATTACTTTGTGTGTTAAATTAACGAATGTTTTGTACCAATGTTTAATCTATGATTTTTGTGAGAAATAAATAATCTTGAAAATTTGAATTTATACTATATTTTCCACACATAAATGTTAAATCAAATTTTATTTTATTAATTTCTTTTAGATACAAATGAAGAGAATACATACACAGCTTTTGATTGATTGATTGATGCTTAACGTCGAGCGAGCAATATTTCAGCTATATTCAGGACGAGAACATTTAAAAATTTAAACGCCACGGGACTCGAAACAAGGAAAGGTTTCAGCTTTTGATATGTAAATATCTACCTTCATGAAAATCCAATCCTATTGTATATCTAACAATGTTTCTGCCTGACAATTTTGTTTTCCACTTTCACAATTTTGAAAAGTGACAGTGAAGGTTAACAATTCCAAAAATATCAACAAAATTAACAACCACCTGTCACCTCAAATCATTGAACACGATGTAGAAAACAACATGTGACGATGGACATCCAGGGCGTGGCTTGGGAGAAGCACAACATATGACTAACATTTTAGATGGCGATGAAATGAAAAAATGGGAAGAGATGTCAACAGAATTGAGGTTTGTGCATTCATAGCTCGGGTTGTTCTAAAACGTCTTGTAGCAACAATCTACTGATGATGTCTTCCCCTTCGAATGAAGGGAGACATATTGTTTTAATCTCATTTTTTCTTCTTCCGCTTCAACTTCTTCTTTTTCATCCGCTTCTTCTCAGCGAAGCTTGTGCGGGCCATAACTTTTTTGTCTTTCCAGATAGGTCAATAGTATTTGGCATGTTGGTGCATGACCATAAGACGGTGTTTCGCGTATCCTAATGACCTTCGTTGGACCTTGACCTCAAGGTCTAATAATTGTTTTTAAAAAGTATTTTCTTGTCAGGGCCATAACATTTTTGTCTTCCGGGATAGGTCAATGATATTTAGTATGTGGGTGCACGACCATAAAGCAGTGTGTTGCGTTCCATAATGACCTTCGTCAGACCTTGACCTTTGATCTCAAGGTCAAATAATTGTCCTTTCGAGATTGGTCAATAATATTTGGCATGTGGGTGCATGACCATAAGGCGGTGTGTCGCGTACCGTAATGACCTTCATTGGACCTCGACCTTTGACCTCAAGGTCAAATAATTGTTTTTTAAATAGTATTTTCTTGTCCATGCCATAACATGTTTGTCTTCCGATATAGGTCAATGATATTTGGTATGTGGGTGCATGACAATAAAGCAGTCTGTCGCGTCCCGTAATGACCTTCGTGGGACATTGACCTTTGACCTCAAGGTCAAATAATTGTTTCTTTCGAGCTAGGTCAATGTTATTTGGTATTTGGGTGTATGACCATAAGGCGGTGTGTCGCAGGCCGTAATGACCTTCGTTGGAGTTTAACCTCAATGTCAAATACTAGTAATTGTTTTTAAATATTATTTTCTTTTCCGGGCCATAGCATTTGTTTTTCATTCGAGATAGGTCAATGATATTTGGTGTGTGAGTGGATGACCATAAAGCGGTGTATCGCGTACCGCAATGACATTCGTGGGACATTGACCTTTGATCTCAAGGTCAAATAATAGTTTTTTTTCAAATATTCTTTTCTTGTCCTGGCCATAACATTTTTGTCTTTCGAGATAGGTCAACGATATCTGGTATCTGGTTGCATGACCATAAGACGCGTGTCGCGTACAGCACTGACCTTCGTGGGACCTTGACCTTTGACCTCAAGGTCAAATAATTGTTTCTTTTGAGAAAGACCAATGATGTTTGGAATGTGGGTGCACGACCATAAGCCGGTGTGTTGCATACCGTAATGACCTTCGTTGGACCTTGACCTTTGACCCAATGGCCAAATAATTGTTTGTTAAATAGTATTTTCTTGTCCGGGCCATAACATTTTTGTCTTTCGATATAGGTTGTTGTACTGATGGCCGCATTAAGGGGAGACATACGTTTTAGGTGTCTAAAACATTTATTCCTAGTTTTATTTTCTAATTGAATCACAAAACGTCACTGCTCTCAATAATATTGAAAACTAAAGCTGCAAACTATTGTTGTATTTTTTTCGTAAGGGCGGGAGATGTTTAAATTTGCGACGCGCCTGATTTAACCCAGCTATTTTGTTGTATTGTCCGAACTTTTGATTTTACTTTCTGTTTTTGTTTAATCGAAATGTTGACTTCTAATTTGTAACGTATGTTTGTCTTAAAAGTTATCGGGTAGTGTCATTTTTAACATGTTCATAATATCTTGCGATGAGCAATGTTGTCGTTAATTATTATTTATTATTATTATTATTATTATTATTATTATTA
>MJUT01036648.1:212159-224058 GCA_002080005.1 Gigantidas platifrons | reverse complement strand
ATACGTGTATGTGTATTTAATTAATTAACAGTACAATGCCCAGAGTGATCATGCTATTCGTAACTGAAATACATGCTTGACACGTATCAATGGATTTCAATAACTTTTTTGTTTAAACTAAAATATATAAAATAACACTTACCGTTACGCCTCTTTAGCATAATCCAATTAATAAATAAGGGTATCTGGTTCAATATGAATGTTAGATATAATTACACGTCACATGTACCTAACAATAGCCAAGTTATCGGGAGTGTTCGATAACAATACGGAGAGGAATGTTCGATTCGTGTTTATATAATAAGACAAGTAAATCCATTGATGCGTTTCACGTCAATTATTTATTTATTTATTTATTTTTATCTTAATTCATACTTATTTCATGCCTTCATATTACATTTGTTATTTAATTTGTATATGTAATTGCTAATTGTTCAGAATTTTGTATATATATGTATGTATTGGAAAAGACATTCTAAGTTGAAAAACTTGTGTCTAATCCATTTGTTTTGAACAATAAAATATGTTTAAAGTAAAAGGAACTCGTGCCTACGATTCTTGAAATGAACATTAAAGTATGCATACCACCAGGACCAGTCTTAAGGCACACCGGGTTGGTGTTATCTACTTCCGACTGATAAAGTACTCACAACCACACACTGCATGTCTTACGGACAACAATTGGGTCCCGCACCTCTCAAGACCGACTATGCATACCACGACAATTATTGATAAACTTTAAATATTAGGAAGTACTTTCAGTGTCAACAGGAAGGTTAAGTACTCTCCCTTGAGTACTCGTATTACTGTGATGTCATAATAATAGTATAACCCTTTTATCAGCTTTATCATAAACAACATCAATATAAAGGTATATCTATTAATAAGGGTAAAAACAAAATTACCGAACGCCGAGCAATCTTCCAAAGGGAAAGGCAAAACTCATAAGTCAACAAACAGACAAAATCAGTCAACGACTGGTAAAGTGGGAAAACCGCAATTGCCCTGACTTGGTACAGGCATTTCCAAAGAAATGGTGGGTTGAATAAGATTTAACGGCGCCAAACCTCCCGCTTCTATTACGGTTAAAAGGTTCCGATTGTCACTGTGACATCATTTTTAACAATACTGGGACAAAATAGGTATAATAGTAGTCAACGCAGTTGAAAATCCATCGTTTATTATCGTTTCTGCAGAACAGTTTAACTAAACGGTCATCTTCTTACACAATTTCATTTCAAATGAGATGTTGAATGACGTCATGTTTAAACCACAATTACTTAATCCTTATCTTTATTCATTTTACATATTTACTTTATGAAAATCCATCGTTTATTATCTTCTCTGCAGAAAACGAATATTTTTCGACAAGAACTTGGTATCGGAATATAAACTTTTTAAGAGATCGAATAAGGCGAATCTTTTTATAGCCCTGGTCCAGTAACCTGTTTCTCAGATAAAGATGACGTTTCAAGAAATCAAAATAATTGCTACTGGACCTTGGATAACGAATCAATTGCGAAATGTAAACACTATATGCAGGAGAAGCTGGTATATTGCTGCACATATTTTGAAAATTTATGATTTAAAATTGAAGTCATCCCGTTCATCATAAATTTTAGTACTGAGTTGACCACTGTCGTCCAATTCGAGGTATAAGTCCAAAAATGTTGATGCGGACGAAGCTGTATCTGTTGTCTCTTTAATTTTGAGCTCTGTAGGATATATCATTGGAAGAAATTCTGCAAATGTAGGATTATTGATAGATAAAACGTCACCAACATACCTGTATGTGAAATTAAAGGTTCTAGCTTCATGAATCTTCTTATTTTTTACAAGATTTTGAAGAAACTCCGACTCATATCAGTATAAAAATAATTCGGTTAGTAGAGGGGAACAATTCGTACCCATTGATATGCTGACGAGCTGCTGAAATGGTGCCCCTCCAAAGGAGACGAAAATGTTATCGATGAGGAACTCCAGAATACTGATCACTTGTTCATCGGAGTAGCATGTTTTACCTTTTTGTTTGAAAAATAATAGTAAACTTCTTATGTTGTAATAAATAATATTGTTACTTCTTATATCTTCATTATACATCATATAACCTTCAATTGGGTTTTCTAAAACATACAATATTTTAACTCTTTGTACTCTTTTTTGCATCAATTTTTATTATATATGAGCATAATACATATACACAACAATAGACACACTCTAGTGTTTAATTTCTTCAATATATGTGGAGGAAACCAGAGTACCCGGAGAACACCACCGACCTGTCGCAAGTCACTAGGAAACTTTATCACATAATGTTCACCTCGCCATGGACAGGATTCGAACTCACAACTTTAATGGTGATAGTTGGTAGGTATAAACATATATGGAATTTATAGTATATGTATGATTGATGTAGAAACAATCATGTCTCTTGATGATGTATGAGATACAGTATTGTTGAAGCAAAAGACGCGACCAGTATTGGTTATAACGAGTTTCTTCTTACACATGAGTACTCAGGTGAAGGCAGTGGTACGTAGCATCAAGTTACAAATGCGAAAAAAAACGCTATATCCTATACATACATCTTCTTTTCTAACAATAGTCGTGCATCTAACTTGCACAATAATGATGTTATAATTTATGAAATAAAAAATATGTCGTTTGAACAGTTTTGTTTGTGAACGAGTCTACCTAATTCTCCTATTACAATATTTGCCAAATTCTTAAGCACCTAGTCCATTAAAATAACTGCAAAAACAGAGACCCGTAACTGATATCAGAGGCCGCATTTACAATAACATTGCTGGGGGTATTATTGTACAAATGTAAATATTTTATTCTTGTAATCTTAGTACAGTGTAATTTAACTTAGACATGGACTAAATATTTCTATTGTGTTTTCCTCTTTAGTATATACGTAGGTAGATATATTATTCTAACATGACGTCCTTCTTTCGCTTTGTTAGCAAACTAACGATTTATCGATTGGGTATAATCTCATCAGCACATGCGCCGGTGCATGTGACTGACTTTCCCGTCGTAAATGAACATGTTGATGAGTTATCGTTTGCTCGAATTAGGCATCAGAAATTGTGTACGACATTGTCTGCAAGCGTAAATATAAATAACCGCCTTCCAATCAAAGTATGCTACCGTATTTGTACTCTTAGACATTTCAGAATCAAAATAATTTATGGAAGCCAGAATGTGTTTTGAGATTTAACATGGGTTGGCGGATATTAGTAAATTTTATTTTATAATACTAATATCCGCCAACCCATGTTAAAACTCAAAACACATTCTGGCTTCCATGATAATTTTATTTCTTAAAGTAATATGAAAGACAAATATCATGGAATTTTTGGATTAAATATTTTCACTTAATATGTTACTTAATTTTAACTAAAATCAACAGCATGACATTAAAAATCCGCTCAAAGGCAGACTGTAAGAGCAAATCACGAAATAATTGAAAGCAGATAATTCTGTTTTCCCGTACAGTAATGCAAAGGATATGCGCGCGACCCAAGATTTGGGCTCTTTCGGGGAGATTATCGTTCATGCGCAATGTTCAGTTGACGAAAAAAATATATTCCGTGTGTGCCACAGAAGAATAATTGCAAAAACAATGTTCACACGACATGAAAGAGACAAATTCCTCAATAATCATTGTCAGGAATGTGTGCGTGCTTACCTCAGCATCCATAATTGTTTATCTTTTCCTCACGAGGCCATGATCGGCAATCATCGGAACAAAACAACTGAAAGTTAATCAGTCTCCACAACAATGGCGAGGACGATCAACATGCACACGGATTTACAGATTTCTAGTTGTTGGGAACATATTTCTAATTGAAACATGCATGAATAGCTTAGTAAAGGTATCAATGGTCGTATAACCCACCCAGTTGACACAGATGTTCTTGTCCTCAAAATTTGCAATGACAAACTAGGGCTCAATATTATGAAAAATGACATTGGTAGATCCCACGTGATTGGTAAAGTGAGAGATGGAAAATCTCAGGTCATAGTTAGGTTTTTGTCATATAGAACCATAAATGAGGCGTTCAGTAACAAAAAAGCTCTAAAGAATGACCCTGATCAAGTGTGTATCACCGAAAACTTGACAAAATGTAGAACAGAACTTGTCAAGAAACTATCAGAGCTCAAATAAAATGGTTAAATTTACACTTACTGGACAGCCGATGGTCGCATTTACGTCAGGGTATCAACAAATAGTAGAAAGCAAGTCATCAAAAACCATGATGATATACTTTACATCATCAGAAACCACTTGAACCAATCAGATGGTATGGACCATTCCTTTAATAGTGTAGCCAATGAAAATCCGCCTAGACCCTAATATTTCCAAATGAGTATCTACTAGTAACTATAAACTAACTTATCTCTTCCTTATTTTGCTCTCTTATTGTTTGTTTTTGTATTTATATACTTCATATGCACTTTCTGTTTCAAAGCTTAATTTTGCTTGGATATATAAATATGATGTGTGTTTGTTTTATTTATGTTTGGTGATTTAAATTAGTATATTCTCTTGTTGGTACATTATTTTGAGTAAAATACCATTAGATCAACTATATAATATAATATAATGTTCTATTCAGCTTTTCTAACCTCCCTCAGTGAGCCTATACAAGTGAATGGATAATTAATCAAACAAACCAATACATCCTATCAACTTACCTGTTAAGGTAAGCATTCTGTACTAAACATGGGGAATCTCTCAAAATGTTAAATGTCCCAACTACCCAAGGGAAAACTTTGGTTTTGTTGTGTGTGCTTTTGTTTGGTTTTTTCTTTTTATTGACACAAAGCTTGTCTTCTTCTTGTAAAATTCGATAACTTTTATTGACTGTATTAACATACGTTTGTCTCTTCTTTTTTCGCCATTTTTATCATATAGTGAATACATGTGTGTTTTTTATATTGTAAAAAAATACACCATTCTTTGCTTGTTTTGTTTTGATTTGTTTCCCCCACTGATTCAAAGCTTACCTTTCTCTCAGTAATATTGATTTTTTTTTCATATTATATATTACATATTTGTTGCTTGTATTATTTCTATGTTGTATGCCAGTTTTTTATTATTATTTTTTAGTATGACAAAATTACAAGCAAGTGTCTACAGTAATTCTGATCTTTTCCTATGTGTCAATATTTAGTGTAAATAGCATTTGATTTGTTTGTAGAATGTTGGTGAATCTGTTCTATCTTTATATATTAGCATGCATATTTGAGAGTCAAAACCATACTAATGAATGTATTGTTTGTGTATATGGTACAAAAAAAAACATTCATCTAACTGGTTAGTAAATTCACATATTCACTAATTAAATTAATAGTTTCTTCCAGTCTTTTACAATATCGTCGGTTATACATCTTACTGACATTTGTTTCTTTTCTCCACCAAAATCTCGAATAAACTATGCATTATAAATCAAAGTAATTTTGAGTAAGTATCTTATCCCCCCCCATTTCATATTCTTATAAATATAATATAGCGTAAAACAATTATATACAGCAAAGTTCATACCGGTATACAAAGTGTTTTGTTTTTCTTCCTTCAATGAAACCATTTATTTTGATGGTGCATAAGCAATTAGTGTAGGTAATTCTTAAAATATATTGGAGTTAATGATTTAAATAATTTTCCCGTTACAAATGTTGACATATCCTCCTCATATGTTCTATATGGTCTCGCCTTTATTTGTATATATCTGTTTATTTCTGTACTTTATTTCAGCTTGATGTAAATTTGAATTTTGTGTAGATTATGGTGTGTGTTGCTTTTTCGGACACAAGAATTATCATGGCTGTCCATACAAATCTGAATTTTTTTTTAAACCCAATGGGTAATTCTCTTGAAGGGTATATGGCAGCTATATGTTTATTTCAATATAGGAGGAAAAGGTCAGACTCCTTCGATTTTCGTGCTGATTTATGTAATGAAATATTACTTACTAATCTAAGATGGTGTTGCCTGTTCATAGCTTTAGTATTTCTTTAGAGCTTAAATCCAAATGTCAACATTGTCTTCATATTATCAGTGCTACATTTTATTCTCATTATTGGAAATATTAAATCTAATCCTGGTCCAATAACAGTTGACCTTAATTCCATAATGTTTTAGAAAATACTGTCTCCGTATGTAATCTAAATATCGGTAGTATACGAAATAAGATTGAATTCCTCCAAAACTTTGTGGATGAGTTTGATATTGTTACTATAATCGAGTCTCATCTCGATTGTAATATTGATACTTCTGACACTGAGCTCGAATCCTTCTCAAAACATCCAATGCGAAAAGATCGGTCAAAAGCAGGTGAGGGTCGTTTAATTTATACCAAAGATGATGTCACCGTCGAACAACGAAATGAATTTGAAAATGATATAGATGAAACTTTATGGGTACAAATCCGTGCCAAGGGTCACAATTTTTTACTCTGTTAGACTACTACTGGGCTCAATTAAATCATGCGATTGGGATGGTAAGCCAGTTTAATGAAAGCATAGTTATTATGGGTGCCCTCAATTCCGATTTATTAATAGAACATAATAATAAATTCCTTTATACTATGCAAGTTTTTAATTTGAAAAATATTATAAATAAACCTACACATGTGACAGATCATAGTAGCACTTTACTGGATCCGATAATAATTAGTGATACTATGGAATGTCTTTACTCTGATGTATTAAAATTACCTTTTAATATAAGTGATCATGATGCATCTGTGGCATTCATTAAGTGTCCCCGAGGAAAATCCCATTGTTTTAAGAGAAAAATTTGGCTCTATGACAAAATGGATGTTAATAAATTTAGTAACAAAATAGAGGGTACAGACTGGCATGAACTCCTTGGTAATGATGCAAATGTGGATGATAGATTGATTGATTGATTTCTTTATTTCCTCCATTGCTGAAGATTTTACAATTTCATAAATACACTATAAACTTAAATAACACATATACATAATATTAAATAACATGAACATATTAATATAGAATATTATATACAAAGTATTGACTCCATATTATTAATCACAAATCTCAATGCCCAAAATTGTATTTGTATTTGAGTAATACATCTGTGAATCTGCCATAAATTTGGAATATATGATTAGCTAAGCAGTACATCAGGTTTTGCCAGATATCAGAATTTATTGAGTCGATGAAGTCGTTCGATCCTCCAAGTATTGCTATGAGTACATCATCCTCGTCTTGATCGAAAAATGTCACCGAGTCGGACACTGACAGTATATCAACAATAGCGTAATATAGTTTATTTCGTAAATTTAACACTTCAAAGCAATGAGTAAAAAGGTGTTTAACTATATCAACAGTATAATTGTCACAGAGTGTGCATTGTCCTTCTTTAATTGCCATCGCGCCTAGTTTAACCATGATCAAAAGTTGTTTGGTAAGAATTGGAATTACGGCCGCTAGTCGCAGAAGACGATGTTCAGTTAAACAATTAAGGATACACTAAAAGCGATGAAGTTCTGGTCGACACTGAACTGACAACTTCCACTTGTTCTCTTCGTTGATTTCAACGGACTGAGAGACGATCCTCGACCACATACGTTTATCCGTGATATAAGCATCTGTTAAATAATTTTCTAAAAATGATAGCATGTCGTATCTGACGAGAGTTTTGACAATATCATATGTCATTGAGCAGCTGTTAAGTTCACCAATTAAAATCTGACTTAAACGGAATCTGAATAGTTGTTTATGAATAGTCCAATGTTTTGCTCTGCACAATCGCCCATAAAATAGGAGTTTGAATTTATCCACAAGTCCTTCTAAAGTCCAAAGGCCAAAAACACTTATAGAAGAATCGGTAGGTTTTATCAAAACCAAGAATATAACGAACGAAGTACCGCTGTGTTTGTTCAAGTATTTCTCTTTCGTGATTCGAGATCTGTCCCCGGATTTCGCAAGCGTAGAGTGCTGTTGGTAATACGACTCTTTCCCAAATAATAGAGTTTGTCATAGGATTCATTCCGTCTCGTTTTACACCAACACTGAAGAGCGAATGAAGATTTTGTTTAAGTTTAGAACAATCTTTTTCGGTACGACCAAGTGTTCGTAAAGAGCAGTCAATGAACTTTCCAGCATAGATAGCACTGTGTTTTATCGGAATCACAACATCCCTAAGAATAAATTCGTAGTCCATATTGTTCTGTTTGACAGTTGCTTATACTTAAGTCTCCACTGATGTGCATAATCATTTACCACGTTTAATAACGTTTGTAGGCCGTATTTTGTACCACTTAATAGTGTGGTATCATCTGCCAGTAAAACAGTTGGAATGTGCAATTGACCGATCATCAATCCACAGTTAGTTTCGAGAAGATTCGTTATCAAGTCATTAATAATACAAACCAAATAACCAGGCTGACATTACACGTCCTTGGCCAACTCCTTGTTTTATCTGGAAAACTCGACTTGTTAATAAATTAAATTGTACATGAGCCGTGGCAGTTATATATGACATATATATAATTTTCCACATTTTCCCGGTAATCTCAATGTTCCAAAGCTTATAAAAAAGCCCGTCTTGCCATATACGATCGAAGGCCTTTTCATTGTCTAGAAAAACCGAAAAAAAACTGTAGACTTACGTTCCACATAGTACATAATTGCTTCTTTTATTGTATAGATAGCCGGTATCGACCCATGTTCTTTTACAAATCCGAACTGCAAGCCATGTAGCACAGTAATGTTTATACATTCTAAATGTTTTTGGATGCGACATCAACAAATATTTTTCCTAACAGTTTTCCTAGGGTTGACGTTAGAGTCACTGCACGATAGCTATTGGATAAACTTGTATCTTTGTTGTTTCTTTTATAAATTGGAATAATACTCCCATGCCGGAACGATAACGGTAGATATTCGACTTTTATTATCATATTATACAGTCTAGTAAGATATTTCACAATTTGTTGGCCACCATATTGTATATGTTCATTTGTAATATCATCTGGACATGGCGCTTTATTAAGTTTTAAAGATTTGATTTGATCACAGATTTCATCTTTAGTTATTACATTTTCAAGTAGTCCAATCGGTTCATTGTCACTATTTTCAAAGTATGATTGAACTTTTGATGTTACTTCGGAACACAAACTGTCATCAAAACTATCACTGCATTGCTGTGAATAGAGATCACAAAAATAATCGGCCCATAAATTACACATGTTTTCGTCCGTATTGGCTGTAATTCCATTATAAGAAAGTTTTGTTACCGATGGTCCGTTCTTACGCATGCGACGTACTTTTCGATAGAACTCGCTAATATCCATTTCGGCGGCACATTTAAAATCTTCAAACTTTGTTCTTGCCATAATTTTTTAGCGGCTCTCTTCCGTTTGCGGAATTCTCGTTTTTCGTCCTTGTAATTAGAATAACTTGAGTTACACGGATCTCTCGGTTTATTATCATTTATCCATTGTCGTCTTGCTTTCCTTTGTTCGTAATGAAAGTCGTTTAATCTATTTTGTTTCCAAAATGGCTTAAGGTACGGTCAGAAAAAACCAGATGGTATACACGAATTTGCGGCCATGTGAAGAGAATTCGATAACAAATTAGTAAACTGTTCAATATCTTTTGAAGTCATATCATCCGTTTCAGAATCAAAATTTAAGAGTCTGTCAAGTTCAGTTTTATACATCATTCTTTCAAAATTATCGGCCTTTGACCATTTTAATATTTTTCTGTTTAATTTTGCTCTACCTGATGGGCTGCTCAGTAAATCAATATTAAGATTGACAATAACAGGATAATGATCAGAAATTTCATATGGACAGTCACATTTTACCTCTAATAAGATTATGTCATTTGATAAATATTCTGGCAAGTATACATAATCTAACAAGGTTTTTTTACTATAGTCTTTTGATCTAAATGTATAGAGAGGGCCACGACGACCTTGCAAATTTGGAGCAGGATAAAGATTTCTATTATTCAAAAAACTAGTGAAAGCAATTGCATTACTATTAGAATTATTTGAAATGATATATTACAGTCACCCCTACAATAGTAACATAGTCTTCACAATACATATCATAATACCCAGATCGTTCACTAAACACTTCATATAAACATATACATAATAATTAGCAGAAGGAAGTAAAACACAAATAAAGCATAAATCATCAAAACTGTCGGAGGGCAGCTTTACACCACATATTCTTTCATTTTCAATATTTAGCTTGGTTACTTTAAACTGCAAAGATTTTCGAACCAATATTGCAGTACCACCATAACCTTTTAGTTTACTATTGCATTTTGCATTAATGCTATATACTAAGTCAAACGTATTATCAAAACTGCTTAAAAATTAGATATTTGTAACATTTAACCAATGTTCTGTTAATAAACATATGTCTGATTCATCTAGAACTTTTTTTAAATAAGATGTACCATACATGGCACGCCTCATGTTCCATGTAGAAATTCTTAACATACTTAGTATTAAAAAATATAATAAAGTTACTAAACTGAATGCTGCCATTATGAACCTGCTTGATAGTTGTTATAAGGAACATAATTTCTTCAGTACATACCTCTTGGCCAGAAATGACTATCATTCTCAATTGTACTCTCACAATCACTCTCTAATACACTGACTCGCATAATATAAGTATAATTCCTCCTATTCTCATATTTTTTCAATACCTTTTTAAATGTAACATGCACCCCTTTACTCTCAGCATATGAGCGTACAGCACTATCAACCAACTCAAAAGGTTTGTCAGCAATTACATTATAGAGGACAATACGTTTAGTGCGTTTTCTAACGACACCACGAAAAACAGCAGTATCATTGTCCGTAACTTGTCTTTCAATATGTCTCTCAATGTCATCGTCAACTTGCTTGGGATTTTCTTCTGTGTTACATAAATGGGAATAGTAAACGTAGTTATTTGCAATTGTTGTCGAGAGAATTTGTTCGTATTCATTTTGTAAGTTACTGTTCATGTTGTGTTGTATACTAGACGTCGAAATAACTGGTATTGCCTGTTGGTCATTCTCTATTGTTTGAGACACTGCGCCACTATATGACTTTTTATTATTATCTTTTTTTGTCTTTTGTTGTCTATGGCGTCCAATCTGTTGCTTATTTTGTCAGTATATTGTTTCTGTTGTTCTTTTTCTTGTAGTTCATTGTCTAGTTCTTTCAACTGTTGTGAGTGTAGTTTTGCTTCTGATTGTAATCTGGATATTCTCATTTGGTTTTCCTGAATTTCTATTTGAAGGTTTTCAATTTTTAAATCTTTCTCTTTCAGTTTATTTCTTAACCCTGAGATTTCATTTGTGAAATTTTTTGCAAGCTTCTCCACATTATCAGATATAGGTTTCATAGTGTCAGTGATAATTTGTTTGATGTCCATTAGCATTGATAGTAAAATAGCACTATATGTAGGTTTGTTGTTAGTTCTTTTGGATAGTCTGTTAAAAATGTCTGCCATCACGGCATCGTTTTCATCAGTTACAACAGTTGTCCGTCTACTTCTAGAAATACATTGTTTAAGTTCTGACACATTATTTGCACCTTCTATATATTGAAATATTATGAAAATATCATCCGCTAGCTTTTCTCCTAGTGAGTGCCCATTTTCTCGTTGTGTTCTTTCAACTAATTTTGCTTCGTTGCATGCTTGATCTTGTTTTCTAATAGGGTCAAATAAAGAGTTTCGTATGGGACGCAAATCATTTACATCAGTATGTTGCAGAAGATATGGTTTGAAGCTTTTCCTGTCAAGTTGACCAAAACCGGATTTTATCAAAGTAAACATATCTTGGTCATTAAATTGACTATCAGTTAAATGATCTGTTTGTTTAAATATCGAATCATTAAATGAAC
>MJUT01036648.1:152616-163073 GCA_002080005.1 Gigantidas platifrons | reverse complement strand
ATCTACCTACCCTGCAATTTTGAAGTTAATCTGAGTACCCAATTTGGAGTTGTTGCTCTTTTTTCATCAAATTTTCAAAAAAATAATACTTTTCGTTTTTTATTTCAAAAACTATAATAGATAGATGTTAACTTTAAACAGCAAACATGTGCAGCATGTCAAGATTTACCTATCCTGAAATTTTAAAGTAAATCTGATAACCCGTCTAGGAGTTATTTCCCTTTTTTCATTATTATTTTTTTTTTATTCAAAAAATTGTGTCTGATATTTCAAAAACTATTAGAGATAGATGTTAAGTTTAATTGCAAAAAATGTGCAGCATATCAAGATCTACCTACCCTGCAATTTTGAAGTTAATCTGAGTACCCAATTTGGAGTTGTTGCTCTTTTTTCAAAAAATTTTCAAAAAAATAATACTTTTCGTTTTTTATTTCAAAAACTATAATAGATAGATGTTAACTTTAAACAGCAAACATGTGCAGCATGTCAAGATTTACCTATCCTGAAATTTTAAAGTAAATCTGATAACCCGTCTAGGAGTTATTTCCCTTTTTTCATTATTATTTTTTTTTTATTCAAAAAATTGTGTCTGATATTTCAAAAACTATTAGAGATAGATGTTAAGTTTAATTGCAAAAAATGTGCAGCATATCAAGATCTACCTACCCTGCAATTTTGAAGTTAATCTGAGTACCCAATTTGGAGTTATTGCCCTTTTTCATCAAATTTTAAAAATGTTAATATTTATTAATCCTTTATTTCAAAAACTATAAGAGATAGATGTTAAGTGTAAACTGAACATATGTTCACCTTGTCAAAATCTACATGCCCTGCAATTGTGAAGTAAATCTGATAACCTGTCTAGTAGTTATTGCCCTTTTTTCATTATTATTTTTTTTAATTTAAATATTTTTGTCTGATATTTCAAAAACTATTTGAGATAAAGGTTAAGTTTAATTGGAAAAATGTGCAGCATATCAAGATCTACCTACCCTGCAATTTTGAAGTTAATCTGAGCACCCAATTTGGAGTTGTTGCTCTTTTTTCATCAAATTTTCAAAAAAATAATACTTTTCGTTTTTTATTTCAAAAACTATAATAGATAGATGTTAACTTTAAACAGCAAACATGTGCAGCATGTCAAGATTTACCTATCCTGAAATTTTAAAGTAAATATGATTACCCATCTTGAAGTTATTGCCCTTTTTCATCAAATTTTAAAAATGTTAATATTTATTAATCCTTTATTTCAAAAACTATAAGAGATAGATGATAAGTGTAAACTGAAAACATGTTCAGCTTTTCAAGATCTACATGCCCTGCAATTGTGAAGTAAATCTGATAACCTGTCTAGTAGTTATTGCCCTTTTTTCATTATTATTTTTTTTAATTTAAATATTTTTGTCTGATATTTCAAAAACTATTTGAGATAAAGGTTAAGGTTCATTTCAAAAATGTGCAGCATATCAAGATCTACCTACCCTGCAATTTTGAAGTTAATCTGAGTACCCAATTTGGAGTTATTGCCCTTTTTCATCAAATTTAAAAAATGTTAATATTTATTAATCCTTTATTTCAAAAACTATAAGAGATAGATGTTAAGTGTATACTGAACATATGTTCACCTTGTCAAAATCTACATGCCCTGCAATTGTGAAGTAAATCTGACAACCTGTCTAGTAGTTATTGCCCTTTTTTCATTATTATTTTTTTTAATTTAAATATTTTTGTCTGATATTTCAAAAACTATTTGAGATAAAGGTTAAGGTTAATTTCAAAAATGTGCAGCATATCAAGATCTACCTACCCTGCAATTTTGAAGTTAATCTGAGTACCCAATTTGGAGTTGTTGCTCTTTTTAAATCAAATTTTCAAAAAATTAATACTTTTTGTCCTTTATTTAAAAAACTATAAGAGATAGATGTTAAGTGTAAACTGAAAACATGTTTAGCTTGTCAAGATCTACATGCCCTGCAATTGTGAAGTAAATCTGATAACCAGTCTAGTAGTTATTGCCCTGTTTTCATTATTATTTTTTTTTATTTAAATATTTTTTTCTGATATTTCAAAAACTATTTGAGATAAAGGTTAAGTTTAATTGCAAAAATGTGCAGCATATCAAGATCTACCTACCCTGCAATTTTGAAGTTAATCTGAGTACCCAATTTGGAGTTGTTGCTCTTTTTAAATCAAATTTTCAAAAAATTAATACTTTTTGTCCTTTATTTAAAAAACTATAAGAGATAGATGTTAAGTTTAAACTGCAAACATGTTCAGCATGTCAAGATCTACCTCGCTTGCAATTTCAAAGTAAATCTTGATTACCCTTCTTGAAGTTATTGGCCTGTTTTTCATCAAATTTTAAAAATGTTAATACTGTTCATCCTTTATTTCAAAAACTATAAGATATAGATGTTAAGTGTTAACAGCAAACATGTTCAGCTTGTCAAGATCTACATGCCCTGCTATTTTGAAGTAAATCTGATTACCTGTCTAGGAGTTATTGCCCTTTTTTCATCATTTTTAGGTCACCTAGCCCAAAGACATTATCTTTTATGAATAAATATAGAAAACAGTTAAGGTAATGATTATCTCCCTTTGAAATTTGCTTCAGTATCATTCTATTGTCAGGTGAGCGATACAGGCCCTTTGGTTTTACTGTTCCAAACAATTTTAAATTATGTGACTTTCAAATCTTTCGGCTTTGAGCATAGCTGCTTATGGTTATTCAAGAAACGCACCGTGTACATTTAATTTGATATTTACGTTTGTTTACATATAAGACACATATATGTTTATTGATTTATATACTTAATGTTTGTCAAAATGGTGTTCGGTTGTTTGTGCGCAACGTCACTTTCAACAGTTTTTCAGCTATATCATGACTACCAGGGGAGATAACGTGTACTGACTCGGGAATCCCACAGCAATTGGTAGATTTGTGGAATATGTGACACTTGAGTTGAAATAGAACCACGAACCAATGTTAGTGGTGATTGGCGTGTGAACATAGCTCAATGACTTTAACCGGTAGGTCACATAGTCTCCCCTCTTGTCAATACACCTACATTTGTAATGCAATATGGACATATGCGAAACGTTTATAGATCAACATAACTACTTTCAAATGTGTAGTAGAAAAGAGATCTTATATTTCTGTGTGATATTTTTTTTATCATAGTTTGTTCGTTTGTCTTGTTTCATATGTAAAGTGTATCGTCTGTCTTCAATTTGGCTACTCCGTGCCTCTTCTTGGTATCTTGAAACTTTTCTTCGAAAGCATATTTACAATATAATTTTTTTTTTGGAAGTTCCACTAACCCTTCGTTATCTTTGTAGCTTGAATCAAATGAATACGGAGTTGCAACAAAGAGCAGCACATACTGAATCACTCCAGCGTACATTACAAGATCTAACATATCAGATTAATAAAAAGGACGAGCAAATACGGGACGTTAAAAGGGAGACGGATGACCTGCGAACAAGGTAGGAAATGAATGTCAATCGTTTTATTTACAGGTGTATGTACATGTACATAGTATGTATATGAAATACTTTCGATTATCCATTGAAAGACAAATCACATATTGAAATAAAAAATAATAAAAAAATATACCACAGTCGGATAAGAAAAATCGTAGAAACTTAGGCAAAATCGAAACCCCGACGTACATATACAAGAGCGTCCACTCTCCTGGCTTGGTACACTAAAAGGTAAGTTAATACCACTACAGATAGATGTACATTTTTATTTACTCTATCACAGCCAAGACTTTTACCGGACTTGGCTTTATATATGAGTATCATAGTGGGTGTCCTTTAAGAAGCAGGATTACTTACCCTTTGTGAACACTTGAGTTGAACCCCCGTTTGTGGTGGGGTCCGTGTTCCTCATCTTTTTAGTTGTTTGTGTTATTTTATGTCTTTACGTTCTTAGTTCCGTATTATGATTTCCGCATAAAAACGATGTTGGGTTCGTCTTTACCCCCAGTTGTTTGTAAGCAGCCATTGCATTATTTTGTTGTGTGTATGTTCGTGCATATTGATGTCCAACATTTTATCCTATTAAATGTCGTTCTTAGTTTCTTGTTGTCATGTCCGCTACGATTTTTACTTCAAGGCGATGTTCGGTTCGTCTTTACCTCCAGTTGTTTGTGCGTGTGTGTATTTGGGGGAGGGGGGGTTATGTCTGATTTACGTTATTTCCAAGTAGTGAATATGAGTAGATTACAACAATTTACCTTTAGTTTTATTGCTGCCTTTTATCAAATCTAGTTTGTTAAATAGTCAACTATTATTTGGACAGAGCTAGTGAATATAATATTTAGTTCACCTGGACCGCAGGTCCATGTGAACTATTGCCATCACTTGGCGTTCGTCGTCTGAAGTCTGTAAACTTTTCACATTTCAAGCTTCTTCTCCGAAACCACTAGGCCCATTGAAACCAAACTTAGCAGGAATGTTCCTTGGATAGTCCTCTACAAAGTTTATGTTTTTTGTTCCAGTCGGATATTCAACATGGCTGCCAGGGCCAACAATATGCTCTCATTGGCTGAAATTTCAAAGATCTTCTTCTCTGTAACTAATGACCTGACTGAACCCAAACTGTAAATGAATGATCATTGGAATGTCCTTTACCAGGTTTCTGTTTTAATGCCGATCGGAAATTCAAGATGGCCGCCACCGCAGGACATATATTAACATTGGACCCTATGGGAAAATATTCAAATGCTTTCTTCTCAGAAACTACAAATATGAACGTTCATTGGATGGTTCTCTACAAATTTAACGTTTTTGTTCCGATATGAAATTCCAAATGGCGGTTATGGCAGGACTTACTTTAACTTTGGACCCTATGGGGAAAATGTTTCAAAACGCTTCTTCTCTGAAACCACTTGGACAATTGAAACCAAACTGCCCAGGAATGATCATTGGAAGGTCCTCCACAAAGTTTATGTATTTTATGCCGATCGGAAATCCAAGATGGCCGCCACCGCAGGACATATAATAACATTGGACACTATGGGAAAATGTTCAAATGCCTTCTTCTCATAAACTACAAATATGATTAAAGCAAAACTATACATGAATGTGCATTGGATGGTCCTCTACAAACATTAGGTTTTTTTTCCGATATGAAATTCAAAATGGTGGCTACGGCAGGACTTAGTATAGCATTTGACCTTATGGGAACATTTTTTCAAAACGCTTCTTCTCTGAAACCACTTGGACAATAGAAACCAAACTGCCCAGGAATGATCATTACAAGGTCATCTACAAATTTATGTTTTTTATGCCGATCGGAAATCCAAGATGGCTGCTACCGCAGGACATAGATTAACATTGGACCCTATGGGACAATTTTCAAATGCCTTCTTTTCCGAAACTATAAATATGATCAAAGCCAAACTGTACATGAACGTTCATTGGATGTTCTCTACAAATTTTACGTTTTCCGTTCCGATATGAAATTCCAAATGACGGCTACGGCAGGACTTAGTTTAACTTTGGACCCTATGGGAAAGATGTTTCAAAACATTTTTTCCCTTAAACCACATGGACAATTGAAACAAAACTGCCCAGGAAGGATCATTTGAAGGTCCTCTAAAAAGTTTGGTTTTTTTTGCCGATCAGAAATTCAAGATGGCTGCCACCACAGGTCATAGTATTAACACAGGACCATATGGGGAAAATACAGCAATAAGTTCTTCTCTGAAGCTATTGCACTGACTGAACCGGTACCTAAACTATACATCAATCATTGGAAGGTCCTTTACAAACTTTGTGTTTTTTATGATCGAAAATCCACTACCATGATGACTATCACTGCCGGATATAGTTTTTACATAGGACCAATTGGTTCTTTTTTTAACCAGGTGAACGATACAGGCTCTTGAGAGCCTCTGGTTATCTTTATGAAAATGGCAATCGGTGTAATTTTTTTACGTTAAAATTCAGACCAAAGTCGTGAATTTTGAGTTATTGCTTTTGAAACTGAACAGTGTCGTAGCATTTTAAACGGACCAAAATTCAAAGGTGTTAAATTTCGCGGGAATTGTTACTCGCTACTATAAAGGTCAAAATTATTCACTAGTTTTTATTTTCATGTTTGTGTTCATGTCAAAGAATCCACATTTTAAAGGAGGGTATTTCCGTGGGTTTTTATTTTCACGAATTTGTTGTCCTCGCAATGATAGTGAAAATAAAGCCCCCGCGAAAATAAACATTTAACTCACAGAAAAAAAAACAGTCTTGACCAACAAATATTTGATTTTACTCTAGAATAATGTGTACTTTGCGGCAAATCAGTACATACCAATGTTGGTGTAACTGGACCGGGCTGCGAATCTACGATCTGATCCACAGCACTTGAGGCGAGGACATTAACAATACTACCACAGATGCTGTCTATTTTTATCAGGATTAAATGACATCCTTAATATATTTTAAAAGCTGCATTATCATGTAAGTCTGTTTTGAATCTACAGAAATAAAGATGTCGATATATAATTTAGAGTGCACAATGCATTTTGTAATATCCATCATTGGGAATATGACTTGGTGAAAATTAATATTATTTGCAAAACTATTTTTTAGGTTAAGTAGCCTTATTGGTGATAAGCTAACAAAGGCAAATCCAGCCATTACTGATCTCGGGGATCCAAATCGTCCAATGAAACTCGCAGAAAAGTATGGTGAACTGTATGATAAAGAATGGACGGATGCTATGGACTGTGCAGAAGTGAAAGCACTTTATCCTGATATGAAAACAGCAGAATTTGAAGAAATAATCATACGTCATCTATATCAGTTAGTGACGGTAAGCTTGCTTTATGAAGGTCAATTTAGTTCATTGAATAAACGCTAGAGGTAACCGCAGGCACAATAAACAAAATGAACAATCCAGAAAAACTGGCAACAAGGCGAAGACATACTAATCAAAAACACAACACAGTGAGCAAATAAAAAACAGCGCTTTTGTATCTGATGAATGTTATTCTAGAAACGTGTTGTGTGCAATGATATCTCTGTTTTTAACTCACCGTTCTTAACCGGCCCGTACTAAACTTATTCTACATAGTAGAACGTGAACTGTAAGGACCGGACTAGCTTCTTGTCGTTTCTACACCAGTAGCCCCACTTGCATGATGTCTGTTTTATACATTTAACGAAACAAGTTGGCGATAAGGAATGCTAAGAGTTTTCTAAGTACATGTATGTCCATCAAATATAACACATGTGTTGTCCATCAAACACTTGAGTTTTTTATGATGTCAGTTTCAATAAACTTATTGTAAGAATCAGAGTGCTTGTTTTACTAACTTTTTCCTTCCTAATACAATATATGTGTATCGGTTATGATCTTCAAACAACGGTTAGCATAGTCTTTTGTTTGGTTGCACGTTTCCATGTTTTACATATCTTAGCCAAACGTCACTGTATGTAAACTATATCAGGACATCTGGAAAGTCGGTGGTACTTGTATGTTGATAGAAAAGCTCTAAATTTTCTCATGACATAAAACGTAATACGGAAGCATATATTACTATCTTCCTTTCATAAACTGCATCCATGATTTACATTAACATGGAAGCTCATTGGATGTTCCTATCCAATATTAATATGAATTGTGTAGATCGGAAATCTGCAACGTCATTGTAGTAACTAGTTGAAGCATAGTATACCGAGGGGATGGAATGAGACAACATTACTACACTGTTAGAACAGTTCCGAAATCGAATAAGCACAACACAGAATACTAATAAGATGGGGTACAGGACCAAACCAAAAAACGGGAATGAACCTATGTTTTCGGGAAGGGTAACCAGTTCCTGTTTCTCAACCGCCGTGTGAAAGTGATTTGTTTTGAAGTGGTTAATGTAATACCATTACCTGCTAACAATATTTCATATTTTTGTTAAGAGATCTTGAGACAAGTTTAATCATGCTTCTTCAAATTATTTATCTTTGGCTAAGAGTTAGGGTTATGGTGTTTAACGCCACGTTTGACTATATCTCAGGTATATCGTTGCGGTCAGTTTTATTGGTGGAGGAAACCGGACTACCCAGGGAAAACCCCTGATTTGCTTCAAGTCACAGACAAACGTTATCACATAAAGAATAAATGTTGTATCGAATACACCGCGCATGAGCGGTGTTCGAACTCGCACAATGTTAGGGGTGATAGGCATTGATTCAATAGGTATTTGTAGATCCAGCTACCATACGATCATAACCACGATGCCCCCCATTGATCTTTGTAATCGATATATATTATAAATGATTGTCGCTATCAGGATAATTTCTGCTCCTAAATGTACGTCTTTTGTGCTATAATCACGTTATATTTTATTTTTATAGTGCTGTTATCGTGAGTGTTTAGCGTTGTCTAAAGAGCAATTAGAAGAAGTCGGAAACACGATAGTAAATGCACTGAAACTCAATAATGAGGAAGTAAGTATATACTTTTGAAATCTAAATGATATTTTATGTTAGCATATTTGGATTAAAAAATTAAAATGAAAACCAAATACCACACTTTTGACTTTGAGCGTACATGATGAAGGCTATTCCAGTTACGCATCAGTCACTCTAAATTAGATACAAATATTTTTATAGGTTACTGTCGGTGCTTCGGCACTGACATGGTTTAGTAGATATATTTTTTTGGAAATTTGTGCAACATTAAATAGTGTCCGCCGTGAAATAGTGTTCGCCCTTACAATTGTCTCCTATGATAAATTCCGAGGACGAATAAAGCACAGCAATGACATCGTTCGGTCTGTGCAAGATTGTTCATTACAAATATATCACAACCGAACACAATTTTACAGGACACTATTATGTCTTACACTTGCACTTCAAATCATGTAATTAAATATAAAACTAAGGTTCTACTGCTTCAGTATGACTGACCTTCTTAGGCCCTTAGGGTTTCTTGCTCCCAATGGCTATTAAACATTTAGAGGTCAAATATGTTTGCCGTTCTAGAGACGCGTCGTGTACACTAAATTAGATATATACTTTTTTATTAGTTACTTTCAATTTACAAGTGTGTCCATTCTCTATATTAATCAATAGCAGGATAGAGATATACCTGGTTGTAATGCAGTATCCAAATTTAGACGACAATGTGCAGCAGAGTATGCAGACTATTTGTTTAAACACAAGGTAATAATAATCTAACAATTTAAGGGGGAGGGGTGCCACAATACACCAAGTACACATAACACATATATAGAATAACGACATGTAGATCGAGATAGACAGTGTCACTACTAGTATCACAGTCAGTTAGCACGACATGTGATGCTAGTGATAATTTATGTCGAGACCTTCAAAACGGCAGTTACTAATCTGTAACATTACAATGTGTATGACGTCACTCTGACCGATAATTTTCAGCTACATAGTCAGTTCATTGATGTTGGGAATATCAATCGTCGAGATCAGAGACAAAATGTTCAAATTACCAATACTCATAAATATTTCCTTCACCAAAATGCGTTGATGTTATATCTATATATAGCAAGAAATGCAATGTTCCTCCCCTTTAACCTAGGTCTAACTATAAAGTTGGATAGTCTTTCATTTTGATTTACATCTATATACCTTATTTCTAATTTACTTAATTAGGAGAACTACTTCTTTTTAACAAAACTCCTTTGAACTTGCATACGTCTTGGAGGTTATTTCATGCCAATTAGTGTGGCCGTGGTATAAACTTCTCTAATATTAATATGTTGTTTTACCAAAAAATGTAGCAACGCATAGCAGCATATGAATATGAACATTTGAGAAATGTTCTCCTAAGCAAGGACAGTTTTAATTTTACTTGTGAATAACAAAGTCCATGCGTTAACTAGATATGGTCCACTACACTGTTGTGCTTAAATAAAGTCGCGATACACATGTTAACTATCTGGTTATAGGTCATATTCGGCGATAAGTCATGCACGAGGATAGAAGGACTTAATTTTGACAAAGACACACGGAATATACCCCTACTCCTCTGTGACGCAGACTTTCCGTAATGATTAACATTACATCGACCGTAAAACATTCCAAGTGATGACGTCAACGTTACCACTGACAACCCTTGGTTCTGTGAATTCCTTGTCGGCAGCAGGCCTGCCGTCCAGGAAATAATGATGATTACAAACACAATCTCTGGAATATCGTATCAACTGAGAGATATACAAACCAAATAGAAAGTTAACAATGGATATCATAATAATTAAAAATAAGCATAATACATTTGGTATAGTACAGTCCATGGACATAAGTATTCGTCACCTTCGATTGTTTCCTATTTATTTCACATAAAACCACATTTGTTTTTCAAAAACATCTTTTAAAGCTATCTCTGGCCAGATTTTTATGAAATTTATTTCAAGACACTCAGAATTCTTTGCATTTTATTTGTTTATCTTATAGTAATTTTCGTCTGCATGTTT
>MJUT01036648.1:130170-141565 GCA_002080005.1 Gigantidas platifrons | reverse complement strand
TTTTGTGTAGTAAACATGACATTGACATGCGAATGAATGAATGAATGAAATCGACATGCTTTGTTTTTAAGTTGAAACGGAAGATCTGGGATTTCTTCCACTCGTGAGAGAAATTCAGCTTCTTTCCACTCGTTCCGATACGCTCCACTCGTGCAAAGACGGAATTTCTCACACTCGTGGAAGAAATCCCAGATCTTCAATAGGAACTCGTGTAAGAACTTATTACACTTATCTTACGTACATTTATACCAACTGAATGATTGCTTCTATTCCAATATTAATGAAGCTTAAAAGTTTGTTTCTTCCCTTTTTTGTACAGCTTATGCTAATCGCTTTGTTTTGTATTTTTCATTGGCTAAAGTCAAAAGATATATTTTGCATATGAGGGTGTGAAGAATGAAAACAATAAATTAAGGCAGCAAATATTGGATAATCAGGCAGACCAGCAACAAAGAAACCAAACACACAAGTTCAAAGGGGAGAATGATGAATTAAAAAGAAGGTATATCAAATTAACACAGATTTTTTTTAGCACACCTCAATCAAGAAGTAATATTGTCTGACATTTAAATTTATGATTACTCGAATTTCTCTTATGCAACGAAAGCTTAAGCAGTACTGACCACCATTTGTTCCAATATCAACATAACGAAAAACTACGTTAGACCATTGAACAAAAAATAAACCACCACATATGATATTGAAAATCCTTGACCTAGCTCAGGACAAAACAAAAATGTGATCACAACCTCCCTGTGATTACTGGATCTCCAACGACAATATATAACAGTATGGGAGGTATCTGTGCTTTACGTGTGGTAGACACCAATGCATATACCAAAGGTAAATTATCATGTTGACTTGTTATTTTTTTTGAGAAAGCCAATATTGAATACGCAAATACACATTATTATCTTAAAACTAGTTCAAGCGTGTATCAATGAATCTAAAAAAAAAACTCATAATTAGTTGAATAATAGTCATCAGCCACAAAACAAATGTTTGTTTTGTATATTTCTTGTTCTTTTTTACATACATTAGAGTAGACATTTTTGGGTAAAGACATGCTTTGCACGAACTTTCCAATGAACCTACATTATAATACACTACGATTCCTCATACGCTATGAACACCTCAATTTATTTTAAGTATTGCAAATATCCACATGTAAGCAAATGTAAAGATGGCCTCGATTCACACGAATTAATTTCATGCCATTGAATATCTATCACACAAAATGTCATTTCTTTATTGTTTTTACTAATGTATTTATATTTTATTTCTTTACTAGTAAGAGACAATTTGGATGTACATGAACATAAGAGACCAAATCAATTTCATACGTAGACTTAAAATCAAAGTAAAGGAATATATTTGTATGTATTATATAATTGAATATGTGTTCTTTTTTCTGAAGAAGTATTAATTGATTTTATAATTTCAATTTATTATATTCAAAGTTCTTCCATTTGTAACATATAAATAATGTAATTATGATAAAATCTAAAGTCAATCTAAGTTGTGATCTACACCAATGTACGCAGCAATGTATGTTCTCAGTCCGAATGATGAGATTCTTACGAATTTTTCTCCTTCTGAACCCATAGAATCATAATCGTCTATGAACTGTCCTTGCAGAAATCGTGTTTGTCAAGCCATTATTCACT
Organism: Gigantidas platifrons; assembly: GCA_002080005.1. Lineage (NCBI taxonomy): Eukaryota > Metazoa > Mollusca > Bivalvia > Mytilida > Modiolidae > Gigantidas > Gigantidas platifrons. Next base: position 139,898 of record MJUT01036648.1, on the reverse strand, counting down.
TTGTTCGTAATTTCTGTCAAACTTTGTCCGTTCTGACACAACGTAAAATCTTCATGTCACCGTGGTCATCAGTTGTTCTTGGTCGACCACTTCGTCGTTCATTTTCACAACTTTCAAGCTGATTAAATCGCTTCAAAAATATTGACACGCCTGATTGACTTACTCCTAAAGTTTCTGCAGTTCCGCGCTGGTTTACTCCACCCTCGAACAAAGATATAACCACTTGCGGTGTTGACATTTGGTTACGTTTTCCGGCCATTGTTTCAACAGACGTTTCTTCATAAGCAGAAAGGTCAATGTCCACTGTGACGTCATTAAATGTTACCGTATTAACCCTAATTAACACACATATAAAATTCATCTCTTTCCTTTTTTCAAATTTTAGGAAAAATAAAGGAAATGGGTATCATCATTTTATTTTTTATTTTTTAGTTTTGTCGGCCATTTTGATGACTCAATTTTGACCATACACTGTAAGTGGTGATAGGCTTGTGATCAGAAGTAAATTATTTTAACCAGTAAATGATCTTGACCTAGGCTCCCCTCTTATAAAAAACACCTGCATTCATAACGCAATATGAACATATGCAAAATATGCATGTCTATGGATCAACGTAACTGCGTTTAAATTCGTAGTAGAAACGATATCTTATATTTCTGTGTGACGTTTTGTTGATTGGTACTTGTCCTTTTTCATTTACACATTGCATTGTATGTCCTTCGATTTACGGCTTCTGCTTGCCTCTTTTAGTATTTTCTTCGATTTTCTTTTTACAATATGCAGTTTTGTGTTTTGGAAGTATCACTAACCCTTGGTTCTCTTTGCAGATTGACGCATATGAATACGGATTTGCAACAAAACGCAGCACATATTGAATCACTCAAGCGTGCAATGGAAGATCTAAGATATCAGATTGATCAAAAAGACGAAAAAATACGGGATAATAAAATGGATGCGGATGACCTGCGAACAGGGTAAGACATGAATGTCAGTAGATTTATTATCGTCTCGACGGTATTCTGTTACATTTATGTGTATGATATGCTTTCGATTTTCGTTATTAATATTCAAGACCAATTATTTATCAGCATATTCACGCAACCCTAGAGGTATTTTGTCTTAGATATTTCGCAAACTACATGTATGATGACTCTTAAATTGAAACTGGAATAAAGAATATGGCTGCTTTGTGTACTTGACCAAGTCTGTGATATTATTTGCAGAAATAAAGAGGTTATTGTGCAAACGTGTCTTTACAAAACTGTAGACACCTTCTGGAGTAGAACGCATGAATGGAGGACAATTCGACAGCCAGCGCTATGAACTGTAAATTATGCATGGTATGGTAGTTGAATATACAGCACCTGTGCAGTCAGTGCCTATCCCCACTAAAGTTGTGAGTTCGATTCCCTTCATGGGGAGGTTTACTCGATACAACATTATGTGATAAAGTTTGCCAGTTACATACGGCAGGTTCATGGTCTTCTCCGAGTACTCCTATTTCGTCCAGCTATAAATCTGACCGCAACGATATAATTGAAATATTGCGTTAATTACCATAACTCAAACCCCTGTTTATCTTTGTGTGAAAATGTAATTCGGTGTCATTTTTTTACGCTAAAATTGAGAACATTGAGTTTATCACTCTGAATCTCAACATTGTTGTAGAATTATGGCTCTCAAACGGGTTAAAATTATATGATATAAGAACAGATTGTAGGAAAGCAATATATGGTAGAGTTATAAAGCTGCGGGGGAATTACATTCGCTACTATGATGGTCACATGTATTCACTAGTTTTTGATTTTCCCGTTGACTGTACGTCAAAGAATCCACTTTTTAAATGAGGGTATTTCGGCGAGTTTTTACGAATTTATTAGCCTTTCGAAGATAGCGAAAATAAAATATTTAACTCACGGAAAAAACAGTCTTGACCAACCAGTCTTTGCCTGTACTCTAGAATATTGTGTACCGCATCGGTGGCGTAATGGTTGTCGTGATCGCCTCGAGTGCGGCATATAGTGGGTTGGAGCCCCGGTCGGATCAAACCAAAGACTAAAAAATAGGTATTTGTTGCTTCTCCGCTAAGCACGCAGCATTAAGGAGAAAGAGCAAATACTGGCAGGTTCGGAATCAGAATAATGTGTCCGAGTGGAGCGACATGTCAGCCCGCGGACTATTGTTTCAGTGAGCTAGCACTATAATAAAAGGCCGTTGGCCACTGGTCCCACGACGCCAAGGTTATAATGTCAGATTAAATTTTGAAACTACTGTAAACTAGAGGTTCAGGTGAGCCTGTATCACTCACCTGACTTAAATAATTCTGAAAGGGGACCACCCAAGGACCATTTTGAAAATAAAAGGGGAGTAACTCTGGTTAGATTTGTCGAAAAATCATCATTATCGAACTTGACCTAGATATTCATGAGATACACTTACATACCAAACCTAGTTTCAATCTGACTTTTTGTTCAAAAGTTATAATTTGGAAACCAAAATATTAGCAATTTTGAAGTATAAAAAGGGATGACCGCTATCGCACTTGACCTAGATATTCACGAGATACACTTACATACCAAACATAGTTTCAATCTGACTATTTGTTCCAAAGTTTTCATCTGAAGACCAAATATTTAGCAATTTTGAGGAATAAAAAGGGGCACAACTCTAGTAAAAATTATCGAAAAATTTTCATTATCGAACTTGTCCTAGATATTCATAAGATACACTTACATACCACACCTAGCTTCAATTTGACTTTTCATTCACAAGTTATCATCTGGAAACCAAGCACACGGACGGACGACACCCATTTCTATAGTCCCCTTCGACGAAGCGTCGGGGGACAAAAAATCCAACTCAGCGTGTTGGTCTGGTGCAAAGCGGACCTCATCATCATCTCATTAGAAATTAACTTGTTCTCGCCATGATATAGCTGCAAAAATTGCTGAATTGGAGTTAAGCAACAATCAATCATTCACTCACTAGAATACTGTGTGTTTGGAGGCGAATAAGTACATACCAATTTGGGTTTAACTGGACCGGTGGTCGAATCCACGATGATCTACAACACTTGAAGCGAGCACATTAACCATACTACCACTGATGCTAAAACTACTGGCATGAAGGTGTTGATATATAATTCAGAGCGCACGATGCCTTTTGGAATAACGGTGATTGGAAATTTTAACATTAATATTATTTACAAATCTATTTGGTATGTTAAATAGCATTGCTGGTGATAGTCTAACAAAGGATACTCCAGCAATCACTGGCCTCGGTGATCCAAATCGTCCAATGAAAATCTCAGAAAAGTATGGTGAGCTCTATGATAATGAATGGACGGATGCTGTTGACTGTACGGACGACGTGAAGGCACTTTATCCTCATATGAAAACGGCAGAGATTGAAGAAGTAATCATACGTCATCTATATCAGATAGTGATGGTAAGCTTACCTTTATTAAGGTGAGGTTAATCCACTGATGTCAGTGTGTTCAAGTATATTGGACATTTCAGATAATAAAATAATAATATAGGTATTTTACCTTACATGTGTTAAGTGAGTTATATTAATTTGGATTGTGTAGTCAAACGATAACGATGTGAGCTGCACTTGGTTGTATATCAACACAGTTCAACATCTTGATCGATACTCTCGTTAGAAAGATTTGATGAAACCAAACGGTTAGTCTGAGGTCACTCTTCATTCAATGGCCAAATGAAAGAGGACAAAACTACATTTAGTGGTTGACAACAGTACATAGAAAACTAAATATTGAAAAACACAAACGGCATTGAAAATTTTGGTGAGCTATGGTGCTCCAGAACATATGCTGAAAGTTAGTGGTCGACAACATTACAGTAAATATTGAAAAACACAAACGGCATTGGAAATTCTGGTTAGCTATGGTGCTCCAGAACATATGCAGAAGATTCAGTAATTCTTGCTCCACTTGTGGTAACAGTCATATTACTCTTATTACCCGACGATTAGTTACGAAAGAAAAACGTTTGGCGACATTATGGCTTTAACAAACAGAACATAGATGTGGTCATATGTGACATTTATACGGCGTCATGATTGATCAAGTCATGAAAGCGACCAAGCAATCGATGGGATGATTTCATCTTAGCCAATAGGTACCCTTGGTTCAGTAGCTTCCTTATTTGGAACTGCGTTACCTTCCACAGCACACGAGTTCACCCATTGGTCATAGTGGGCTTCATGTTGCTTAATCCTTAGTTTTCTGTGTAGTATATTGTATATCATTGATTGTCTTTTTTTCTATTGGCCATTGTATTGTCTTTTTTTCACAATTAATATATTTAATGAAATCTTTACATTTGTTAGTGGTAAAACATAAGTACCAGTACCTTATCCTGGCCTCGTTAATATTAGTAACATGTCATAGAAATATAGTGTTAGTCGTGTTAGAACAATACAATTAAATATATCAATGAAAATGAATACGGATTTTGAGAGTCATTTCATAAATACATAAGTGTTTCTAATTCTAGTCTTGTTTGTTTACTTCCTTTTTACTTTCGTTTTTGACCCACGTGTTGGGAGATTTGAAATGAAAATTATAAAATATTTTTATTTTTGTTTATCAATATTATATATGGATTATTAAATACAACGGAGATACAAAATAGATTATTTAAGACATTATTCTATCCAGAAAATATTTGAGTTTTGAAAAAGATATACTTGAAATCACTCTCAATTTCTATTAAACAACCTAATAAACAACATGAACAAGGATATTAACCATTCAAGAACCACAGGATCTTCATCATCACATTGCTGACTGTGAGTAGATATATTTTTTTTCATTGATGTCTTTCTTGGGAAATAAAAAGCGCAAAATAACAAAACAAAATATAGAGAAACACAGAAATATTAAATACAGAAAACAACATACATTGTAACAAAACAAAATACATATACATGTATAAGAGACAACACACTGTGTGTGACATTCACATTATTTGTACAATTTATGTTTATACTAATAAGATTATAAGTATATGGTATGATTTACTGAATTTGATACGTGCCAACATACAACAGTGTACACTGCAATTATACACACCATGCAGTACACACTGCAAATATAAACAACAGTGTACACTGTACACATATGTATCGTGCATTATTGCACATTACATTATTTACATGTGGATGATGTGCATGTATGAAATATTTGATATTTGTTGCCTATAATACTTGTAAAACTTTTTTAGTATCTTACTAATATGGTCATTGTTTTCATAGAAAAGTATCAATTTAATTTCTTTGATAAGAATATTGATTATATCACATATCTCTCTCCTTTGATTTGAAACATAATAGCTTTTAAATATGGAGAATCCTATTATTGTGAGTAAATAATTTATATCATCATATTCTTCTTTTATTTTGTATCATGTACCTAAATTTTAAGGTTAGAATATGTTCACCTAATTTAAGTTTTGAAAACAAGTTTTTTATTATCCTCCAAAATGTTTCCAATCTTTTGCATTCAAAGAAAAAGTGTTGATAATTTTCTGTAATTTGACAATTATTACACAATTTATTAATGGTTATATGCCATTTGAATAATAATTGTTTACTTGGTCAAATATAATGGATTAATTTCCATTCATAAACTTTAAATTTGTTTTCTTTCATGTTTTTAAACACAAATGTCAGACTTTTCTCAATCTCAGAATAAAATTTAATATTTATTTTTTTCAGCCAAATACTGAATCCCAAGGGAATTGAAATATTTTGGTTATTTAGTAGATTTTTGTATATATTTTTACTAGTTTAGTTATTTAAGTTTTGTGAGTTTAAATATATTGGGGTATTAAAAAAGCTGACATTCACTTTAGTCATAATTGACTCTTCATTCTTTATTATTTGTTTCCATTCTGCTGGGATAGATTTTCTAATTATGGATGTTTCTGACATCCAGTTTTGTTTACATCTAAGATTTTGTAGAATCGCCACTTCAGATATGTTCCCTTGATCATCTATAATTGCGTTAATGAATATAATTCCACTATTGATCCAATTTTCTATCATAAGTGATTTCCCTTTGTATTTAATGAACTTATTTCCCCATATTATTTTGTTCCTGACTTGAAAATATTGTTTAGGTTCCTTTATAGTATTTTTATTACATATGATCCATGTTTTAATTAACTCTGTATAAAATGGAGAAACATATTTTTACCACACAAACAATTCAAATTATCCATATTTGTTTTAAAATGAGAAAATTTGGTCCAAATTTTTCAAAATTACTCAGTGGAATAATTTTCCACCTACTGATCATCGGAGTTGATGTTGTTAACCTTTTATGCCAAGATATCTGAATAGAGTTTAAATATTGATCAATGTCAATCATTTGTAACCCTCCCTTCGAATAATCTTTATATAAATCAGAACGTTTTATTCTATCTTTCTTTCCTCCCCTTAAAAAGTTATATCATGGTTTTAAACCTTTGGATACACTCTTTAGGAATAGTACAGACTGAAGCTATAAAGGTTATGCTTGGAAGGAGTAGGGATTTCTCAATTGTAATTTTTCCTATTATACTTAAATTTCTTTTAGTCCAATTATTAATTATCTCTTTTGTTTTTTGTAATTGTTTTTCAATATTACTTTGTTGGCATTTTGATGTGTCATGACCAAAATGAACTCCTAAACATGTAACCATGTCCTTTGTCCAGGTAATATTCTCAAATTGTTCTTGACAGTGCTTTCGTCGACCTAGCCATACACCTTCTGTTTTATTTCTGTTAAGTTTTAGTCCTGATAAATTCCCAAAAGTTTCAATAATGTTTAGAGCCATAGAGATTTCATTTTTTTTATTTTAAGAAAATAGTTGTGTCGTCTGCTAGTTGACTGATTTTTATGCTGTGATTTGATCCGTTTAGTTTAATTTCAAAACCTTTAATCTGTTTTTCATTTCTTATACGATTAGCTAATATTTCTACTGCGGTAATAAATATCAAAGCACTAAGACGGTATCCTTGTCGAATGCCTCTTTCTATGGTATATGGTTCCGAGATCCACCCATTATTACTGATACATCCTTTTATATTTGTGTAAAGTGTTTTAATCCAACTTAAAATTTACTCTTGGAATCAAAATTTTTTCACACTTTTGAACATAAATTCCCATTCAATTTAATCAAAAGCTTTACTGAAATCTAGAAAAAGAATTGCACCATCAATGTTAAAGTGTTCAGAATAATCAATGATGTCTTGAATTTGTCTAATGTTAAAACCTGTGTACCTGTTCTTTATGTAACCATTTTGATCATTTGAAAAAATTAGAGGTAAAACTTTCTTGAATCTTTGAGCTAATGCATAAGCAATTAATTTTGTGTCAGTATTTAAAAGTGTAATTGGTCTATAATTTGAAAAGGATAAGGGATCATTTTTTTTTGTATATTAAAGTTAGCATACCCAGTTTTTGAGATTGAGTAAGTTCTTTCCGGTCATAATTGTAATTGAATACTGGAACAATAACATCTTTAAGCCTTTCCCAAAATTTTCAATAAAATTCTACTGTTATGCCATCATAACCGGGTGATCGATTTAGACGCATTTTAAATATTGCATTGGTGCACTCTTCTATATTTAATTTTCCCTCACAGATCAAACTTTCTTCCGTTCTTAATTTTTTGTAAATTTTTGTGTTATCTATATATGTTTTTACTTCTTCAATATTAGGGTGTGTAGACTTGTATAGATTTTCATAATAAGATTTACTCAACTGTAGTATTTTTGTTTGTTGTCTAGTTATAACACCATTTTCATCATAAAGTGAATTAATGGTTTTTCGTGTTTGTCTATTTTTTTCTAATCCCAAGATATATTTAGTATTCTTTTCCCCTTTTTCTATCCATTGAACTCTAGATCTTATTTGAGCCCCCCTTGCTTTTACAAAGTATAAATTTTGTAAGTTTTCTACTATTTCATTTATTTTTTGGATTAAAACATTATTTTCAAGATCTCCACATACATTATCTTTATCATTATCATTAAGCTTTTAAGCTTTTGTTCCAACACTTTAATTTCACTTTTTCTCTTTTGGCTTTCTGAATTTATAGTTTTTTCTCTAAAAGTGTTTTTGAATACATCCCAGGCACATCCAATATCTTTATATTGATTGATATTATTTTTGAAACATGTTATTAGGTTTTCAATCAGGTTTTGATAATCTGTATTCTCTAAAATACCATTGTTCAATTTAAAAGTCTCTGGCCCTCTATCATTTGAATTTGACAAAAGTTTTATTGAAATTGCTAGATGGTCAGTGTATTTAATTAATGCAGGTCTTATATCACATGAACTAATTAATGGGCTTATTTCAGGTTGTATACTTAAATTTGGATGTTTGATTCGCCATATATCAAGTCATTTAAAATATTTGATAAACTGTTTTAGTCCAAAAACTGGGCTTTTTACTTTATTTTTAACAATTTTGTTGTCCATAGATGAAAGTGTATCATTTAAGTCGCCTCTGATAATTAGCATACCTAGACATGTTTTTTCTAACATATTTTTCAATTTTTTAAAGAATGAATATCTTTCTTTGACATGATTGGGTACATATATATTAACCAAAGTGTAATTTTTGTTGTCTAATTCAATATTTAGTATCAAAATTCTGCCTTCTGAGTCTTGATGCGTATCAATAATTGAGTATTCAATCTGTTTACTAATTAAAATTGAAACGCCCCTTGCTTTAGAGTTTCCGAAGCTATGATAACAATCTGCATCACAATTTTGATTAATCTTATTTATATTTTCTTTTACAAAATGTGTTTCTTGAATGACTAGTATATGACATTTCTGCAGCTTCATCCATACATTTACTCTGTTTATTTTATCATATTGACCTAGACCTTGACAGTTTTAGCTACAAATATGCAGCTGATAATTGTTATTTAATGACATGATTTATAAGTAGTTCTAGAATACACTTGTTCACTTTCCTTCATTGATAAAAGTGACAACATTACCTCCACCGTTAATGATATTAAAATTGGACTTGTTGTTTGATTGTTGAAGATATTGACAATAAAAGCCATGCTGTCTTCTGTTTTTATCAGAATATTATGGCAGTTTACCTGTACATAATGAAAGATCGTGTAATCATTATGAATTTTTACTACAAAACATATGTGTATTTTAACTACTGACGACACATATTTTGACCTTACAAATGGCATATTGTAAAATAAAGACAATGTATTGATTAAAGTTAACACAATAAAAATACAACAAATCACATTATAACATATATGTACATTAATTTTGTTGCTATAAATCTGTTCAGGGTTGTGAAATGAATTTATAATATTGCTTGAATAAATCAAAACTTTAGAGAATTCTGCAAACCATATTATATTTATTTTATGACTTGAGGACACACATTTTGACTTATCAAATGGCAAGTTGTAAAACAAACACATGCTATTATTTATACATAGCATATATTTTGATAAATCTTTTGAGAATGCTTTATACCATATTAATGTAAATTGACAATATAGCAGTCTTAAAAGCACAACTAATTGAAAATAACATATCATGTAATATATATTACTAATAAAGTTGTCACCAACATATTTTAATATATAGATATATTCATAACAATTATTTGTTTTCACATGGTTATACATGCCTAGTATCATGTCACCCCATGTATTTTCAATATTTG
>MJUT01036648.1:105056-125408 GCA_002080005.1 Gigantidas platifrons | reverse complement strand
TATATTTGTCTGAAATAAATAAGTTTTCCCTTCTTAGAAGGAGTCGCTGTGGTCGTGATCGTTTGGTAATTGGATTTTCAACTATATATGCTTATACCAGTGCCTATCACCACTAATGTTGTGAATTCGAATCACGTTCATGGAGAGGTGTGCTCAATACAACATTATGCTATAAAGTTTGCGGCAGTCCAGTGGTTTTCTCTGGACACTCTGGTTTCCTTCACCAATACAACTGACCGCTACGATATAACTGAAATGTTGTTGAAATTGCATCTAACACCATGACTCTAAACCCTATCTATACTCGTCAAAGAGGTTATGCTATGTAATTATTAAAAACAATTTTGATGTAGATATTCTAACAGACAAATAAAATCAAATTTGTAAACGTAAATGGATGCAGAAATAGGTGAGGAATTCCATTGTATTCTTCAATGTCAATATCTGGGAAATGAAATATATATAGATTGAGTTGATATGTTAAAATAGAATAAAGGTTTATAATTCTGTCAATTAATTAATTTAATACAAATAAGTAATAAATAAAGAAACTGTGCATTGCATTCTTTACATGTGTTTTATTTTATTTTGTATTGATTAAGGTTGTAAACCATCTTATCTTGTCATTGTATGTATGTATTCTTGTCCGTCAGTGTAAAGTTTATATTTCATTTTTGCATTTTATTTTCTTTGTACATGTACATGTATGTTAATTTGGCGAATTTTTAGTACCACCGTTTCAACTGAGATTTTTGTGAGAAATAAATAATCTTGAAAATGTGAATTTAGACAATAAATCTATAGACAATACACCTATTTGTCTATATATTTGTATAAGTTTTCATTGTAATGGCTGTGTATGTTAAGTTGACAATTTTTTAGTATAACTGCTTCAGCTATAGTTTTTGATTGAGAAATGAATAATCTTGAAAATTTTAATTTGACTTAAAAATAAATCTGTTTTGTCTACGCATTTGTTTTGTTTTGCATTTCATTTGCTTTGTATGTTAAGTTAACGAATGTTTGGTACCACTGTTTAAGCTATGATCTTTGTGAGAAATAAATAATCTTGAAAATTTGAATTTATTCTATATTGTCCACACATAAATTTTAAATCAAATGTTATTTTATTAATTTCTTTTAAATAAAAATGAAGAGAAAATGTGCAGTTTTTGATTGGTTGATTGATTGATGTTTAACGTCCAGCTATATTCAAGAGAGAACATTTAAAAATGTAAACGCCACTGGACTCGAAACAAGGAAAAGCTACAGCTTTTGATATTTAAATATCTAACTTCATGAAAATCCATTCCTATTTTATATCTAACAATGTTTCTGCCTTTCAATTATTTTTTTTTCCACTTTCACAATTTTGAAAAGTATCAGTAATGGTCAACAATTCCAAAAATATCAACAAAATTAACAACCCCCTGTCACCTCAAATCATTGAACACGATCTAGAAAACAACACGTGACTTTGGAAATCAAGGGCGTGGCTTGGGCGAAGCATAACATATGGGAACAAAATGGAAAGAGATGTCAACAGAATTAAGGTTTGTGCATTCATAGCTCGGGTTGTTGTAAAATCTGCTGATTATGTCTCCCCTTCGCACGAAGGGAGACATATTGTTCTAGTCTAATTGTTTCTTCCTCCGATTCCACTTCTTCTTCTTCCGCTTCTTCTCAGCGAAGCTTGTCCGGACCATAACTTTTTTGTCTTCCCAGATATGACAATACTATTTGGCATGTGGGTGCATGACCATAAAGTGGTGTGTCGCGTACAATAATGACCTTCGTTGGACATTGACCTTTGACCTCAAGGTCAAATAATTGTTTTTTAAATAGTATTTTCCTGTCCGGGCCATAAGATTTTTGTCTTCCGAAATAGGTCAATGATATTTGGTATGTGGGTGCATGACCATAAAACAGTGTGTCGCGTACCGTCATGACCTTCGTGGGAGCTTGATCGCAAGGTCAAATAATTGTTTCTTTCGAGATAGGTCAATGCTATTTGGTATGTGGGTGCATGACCATAAGGCGTGTGTCGCATACCGTAATCACCTTCTTTGGACTTTGACCTCAAGGTCAAATAATTGTTTTTTAAATAATATTTTCTTGTCCGGGCCATAACATTTTTGTCTTTCGAGATAAGTCAATGATATATGGTATGTGGGTGCATGACCGTAAGCCGTTGTGTCGTATACCGTAATGTCCTTCGTTGGACCTTGACCTTTGACCCCCAGGGCCAAATAATTGTTTCTTCAATAGTATTTTCTTCTGCGGGCCATAACATTTTTGTCTTTCGAGATAGGTTGATGATATTTGGTATGTGGGTGCATGACCATAAGACGGTATGTGGCATACCGTAATGACCTTCGTTGGCCTTTGACCTCAAGATCAAATAATTGTTTTTTAAATAGTATTTTCTTGTCCGGGCTATAACATTTTTTGGTTTTCGAGATAGGTCAATGATATTTGGTATGTGGGTGCATGACCGTAAGCCGTTGTGTCGCATACCGTAATGACCTTCGTTGGACCTTGACCTTTGACCCCAGAGCCAAATAATTGTTTCTTCAATAGTATTTTCTTCTGCGGGCCATAACATTTTTGTCTTTCGAGATAGGTCGATGATATTTGGTATGTGGGTGCATGACCGTAAGCCGTTGTGTCGCATACCGTAATGACCTTCGTTGGACCTTGACCTTTGACCCCAGAGCCAAATAATTGTTTTTTAAATAGTATTTTTTTGTCCGGGCCATACCATTTTTTCCATTCGAGATAGGTCAATGATATTTGGCATGTGGGTGTATGACCATAAGGCTGTGTGTCGCGTACCGTAATGACCTTCGTGGATCCTTGACCTCAAGGTCAAATGATTGTTTGTTTCGAGATAGGTCAATGATATTTGGTATGAAGGTGCATGACCATAAAGTGGTGTGTTGCGCATCATAATGACCTTCGTTGGACCTTGACCTTTGACCTGAAGGTCAAACAATTGTTTTTTAAATAGTACTTTCTTGTCCGGGCCATACACTTTTTTGTCTTCCGAAATAGGTCAATGATATTTGGTATATGGGTGCATGACCATAAAACAATGTGTCGCGTACCGTAATGACCTTCGTGGGACTTTGACCTCGAGGTCAAATAATTGTTTTTTAAATAGTATTTTCTTGTCCGGTCCATAACATTTTTGTCTTTCGAGATATGTCAATGATATTTGGTATGTGGGTGCATGACCATAAGACGGTGTGTCGCGTACCGTAATGACCTTCTTGAGATCTTGATCTCAAGGTCAAATAATTGTTTTCTTTCGAGATAGGTCAATGGTATTTTGTATGTGGGTGCGTGACCATAGGCCTGTGTGTTGCATACCATAATGACCTTCGTGGGACCTTGACATTTCACCTCAAGGTCAAATAATGTTTTTTTAAATATTATTTTCTTGTCCGGGCCATAATATTTTTGTCTTTCGAGATACATGTAGGTTGTTGTGCAGATGGCCGCATCAAGGGGAGACATACGTTTTAGGTGTCTAAAGCAGTTCTTCTTAGTTTTATTTTCTAATTGAATCACAATACGTCAGTGCTCTCAATAATATTGACAACTAAAGCTGCAAACTATTGTTGCAGTTTTTTCGTAAGGGCATGGGATGTTTAAATTTGCGACGCGCCTGATTTAACCCAGCTATTTTGTTGTAATTGTCCGAACTTTTGATGTTACTTTCTATTTTTGTTAAATCGTATTGTTGACTTCTAATTTGTATTGTATGTTTGTCTTAAAAGTATATCGAACAGAGGACAGTTCTCTTTCATTTTTTGCACCACCATGATTGTCAGAGAGACCTTAGAATTTTAGTATTTGGAGATTCTAATAAAACCCAAGCCCAAAATATATTGTTATCGAAAGCAGTACAAACATTCATTAAGAACAGTAGATGATTCACTGAAGGAACATACCACCCCCCCGTTTTAGTTATCTGTTATTGTTTACTTTTGCTATACCATAAATGAGTATACACTTATTATCCGTCATGCTCTCTGTCAGACCTTTATTTGTATGTTACTGGAGAGAACTGCATATAAGTTGTTAAACGTGTATTCAATCCTATTTTATATATTTGACAATAAAATATGTTTAAATCAACTGGTGCCTACGATTCTTGAAATGAACATTAAAGCATACATACCACCAGGACCAGCTGAAGCCAATTGGACCCCGATCTAGAGTTATCTACTTTCGGCTGTTCAAGTACACACAACCACACACTACATGTTTTATATAGAACAATTAGGCCCCGCACTACTCAAGGCCGACCATGCATACCACGACAATTCTTGATAAACTTTAAATATTAGGAAGTACCTTAAGTGCCAATAGGTAAGTTAAGTACTTGCCCTTGAGTACTCGTATTACTGTCATGTGATGTCATAATAATAGTATAAATCTACTCTCATAAACAACATCAATATAAAGGTACATCTATTAATAAGGGTAATAACAAAATTACCGAACATCGAGCAGTCTTCCAAAGGGAAAGTCAAAACTCATAAGTCAACAAACAGACAAAATCAGTCAACAACTGGAAAACTGGGAAAACCGCAATAGCCCTGACTTGGTACAGGCATTTATAAAGAAATGATGGGTTGAATCAGATTTTACGCCGCCAAACCCCCCGCTTCCATTGCGGTTAAAAATGTTCCGGTTGTCACTGTAGCATCTTTTTTTAAAAATACTCGGACAAAATAGGTATAATAGTAGTCAACGCAGTACTTTATGAAAATCCATCGTTTATTATCGTCTCTGCAGAACGGTTTAACTAAACGGTCATCTTCTTACACAATTTGATTTCAAATGAGATGTTGAATGACGTCATGTTTAAATCCCGATTACTTAATCCTTATATTTATACATTTTACATATTTACTATATGCAAATCCATCGCTTATTATCTTCTCTGCAGAGACAGAATATATTTCGACAATATCTTGGTATAGAAATATAAACTTTTTAAGAGATCGAATAAGGCGAATCTTTTTATAGCCCTGGTACAGTAGCCTGTTTCTCTGATAACATTGACGTTTCAAGAAATCAAAATAATTGCTACTGGCCCTTGCATAACGAATCAGTTGCGAAATGTAAATACTATATGCAGGAGAAGCTGGTATATTGCTGCAATTATTTGGAAAATTTATGATTTAAAATTGAAGTCATCCCGTTCATCATAAATTTTAGTACTGAGTTGACCTCTGTCGTCAAATTCGAGGTGTAAGTCCAAAAATAATGCAGACGAAGCTGTATCTGTGGTCTCTTTAATTTCCAGCTCTGGAGGATATATCAATGGAAGAAATTCTGTAAATGTAGGGTAATTGATAGATAAAACGTCATCAATATACCTGTATGTGAAATTAAAGGCTCTAGCTTCATGAATCTTCTTATCTTTTACAAGATTTTGAAGAAACTTTGACTCATATGAGCATACAAATAAATCGGCTAGAAGAGGGGCACAATTCGTACCCATTGATATGCTGACGACCTGTTGAAACAGTCGCCCTTGAAAGGAGACAAACATGCTATCGATGAGGAACTCCAGGATACTGATCACTTGTTTCTCGGAGTAGCATGTTTTACCTTTTTGAATTGTGTTTGAAAAATAATAGCATACTTCTTATGTTGTAATAAATAATTTTGTTACTTCTTATATCTTCATTAAACATCATTTTCATTTAGGTTTTAGGGAGCCCGGGTGGCTCAATGAGTTAGGTCGTTGGATCTAACAGCTCATACAAGCCTATCACCAATACGGCGTGGGTTTGCGCCCAACTTTGGAAATTACAAGAAAGGGTGCACTCGACTCGCAGCCGCAAGTGATAAAGTTTACCAGTTGCTTGTCCAGGGTCGGTGGTTATCTCCGGGTACTCCAGCTTCCTCCACCACTAAAAGTGGTCGCCATGATATAGCTGAAATATTGCTGAAAGTGGCGTTAAACACTAAAATTCAATTCTGTTTTATAACATACAATATTTTCACTCTTTGTTCTCCTTTTGCACCAATTTTTATTATATTTAGACAATAGACACACTCTAGTGTTTAATGTCTTCAATTGATGTGGAAGAAACCAGAGTACTCGGAGAAAACCACCGACCTGTCGCAAGTCACTAGGAAACTTCATCACATAATGTTGTATTGAGTACACCTCGCCATGGACAGGATGCGAACTCACAACTTTAATGGTGATAGTTGGTAGGTTTAAATTTAAAGTATTGTATAAGCAATCATATCTCTTGATTATGTATAATATACAGTATTGTTGAAACAAAAGAAGCGACCCGTGTTGGTTATAGCGAGTTTCTTCCTAGGTATGAGTACTCAAGTGAAGGAAGTGGTTATTCACATGAGAACAAATGCGGGGGGGAAGGGAAACTGCTATGCCGGTATCATATACATGCATCTTCTTTTGTTTCAATAGTCATGCATCTAACTTGTACAATAATGATGTTATAATTTATGAAATAAAAAATATGTCTTGAGAACAGTTTTGTTTGTGAACGAGTTTACCTAATTTTCCTATTACAATATTAGCCAAATTCTTAAGCACCTGGTGCATTAAAATAACTGCCAAAACAGAGGTATGTAACTGATATTAGAAGCCGCATTTACAATAACATTGATGGGGTATTATTGTACACATGTAAATATTTTAATCTTGCAAACTTAATACAGTGTAATTTCACCTAGTCATGGACTATTACTCTACTATTGTCTACTCCTGAGGGAACTGTTCTCCTATAGTGTGTGTCTGGTGAGGTATAGTGCCTGAGCCAACGGCGAGAGCACTATACCTCACCATACAGCACTATAGGAAAACTGTTATCGAGGGAGAAGACAATAATATATTTAGTACATGACTTCCCATTCCAGACATAAAAGAAAAACACACTCAAATTCAATATAAAATACTAATACAATTTACAATGTAACATTATACATGTATTTGCATTGCCAAACCTGGCCATGTTTACAGCAGACTACAGCGCGAGTCTATTTTAAGGGAGATCAATCTTGACAAAAATATATACAATTTAGGCGGGAAAATATACACCACAGGTATAGCCCCCGCGGGAAATCGTTCGAAAATGGTATAGTTCCCGTTGCTTGGTATAGTCACTCGTTGTCAAGTGTACTGTTCAGAAATAGTTCACACTGATTATTCAATCAAAATACAGCATTTTCATATGTTAGGTACTAAATATTTATATTGTGTTTTCCTCTTTAGTATATACGTTGGTAGATATCTTATTCTAACATGACGTCCTTCTTTCGCTTTGTAAACAAACTAGCGATTTATCGATTGGGTATAATCTCATTAGCACATGCGGCGGTGCATCTGACTGACTTTCCCGTCGTAAATGTACATGTTGATAAAATATCGTCTGTTCGAATTTGGCGGCATAAATTGTGTGCGACATTGTCCGAAAACGTAAATATAAATAACCGTCTTCCAATCAAAGTGTGCTACCATATGTGTACTCTTAGACATACCAGAATCGAAATAATTCATGGAAGTCAGAATGTGTTTTGAGTTTTAACATGGGTTGGCGGATATTAGTAATACTAATATCCACCAACCCATGTTAAAACTCAAAGCATATTATGGCTTCCATGATCTATTTCCTAAGTATATTGAGAACTTAGGGCGCTAATCTGTCGTTCCTGAATGAAAGATGCACCAAAGTTAGATCAATAAAATAAAAAAATCTAAACGGGTTGTATAAAATACATATACAGAGCGTAAATAGAAATGTACCGAATTAAAACAGAAACGGTGTTGATTTTAGATTATGCAAATATTAATAATCGATGCATTTGATTTTTCATCTTTTACATAGCTACACATTTTTCCCTTTGCATCAGAATGTCGTATGTATCTTGCCGAGCACAACGCTGTAATTTATATTTCACACTGAGAATCTGAAATTTGCAGCCCATGTCTCATTCGTTTGAAATCTCTGTATATAATGCTTAAAGTTAATGGTGGTAATATCAGCACAATACTATTTTTTTAACATGTTCTGTGTTTAGCAATAACTGTATTACTATTTCAGTTTGTTTCAACTTTGATAGTGTAGCATTATATTGCTAAACAGTCAATGCTTCGAACTTTTCTAAACTACGACGGACTACCTCTATTTATATTGTACATGGAGGCTAACACAATATGATTAGTAAGATATTTAATTCCTGAAATCGTCTTTCAATTGTCATAGCTTTTATATATAAAGCTGTGCCCAACGGGGTACTTGATTGTATTTATTGCATTCTATTCAATATTGCCTTGTTTGTGTTATGAGTTTGATATTTATCCCTTTCTTCAATCTTTTTATTGATGTGTTATATTATAAGTTTTTGAAAACACACTAACCTAAATATTTCATGTTGAGTAATCCTTTTTACAAAGGCCGAATGGTGTTGGTGTCATGACGGATTTTAAACGGTACATTTTATTTGTATCTATATATATAATTTCGGTTGATTTAATGTTTTAGGGCGTTATGGTTATAGTTTTTAGGGTCAATTTCAACAATATCTCAGCTATATCGTGGTGGTCATTTTTTTTTCTGTAGGAAACCGGAGTACCTGAAGAAAAACCTTTACCTGTCGCAAGTCACTGACAAACTTTATAACATAATGTTGTTTCGAGTACACCACCCCCTGAACGGGATTCGAATTCACACCTTAAGGGGTGATATGTACTTATTGCAAAGATAGTTTTAAATCCAACTAACAACACGACGGCCCCGATTTAATGTTTTAAATATATGCTACTTTTGACAATATTACGTCATTACTAATTGTTGAGGCTGCCCATATCCTTGATTAGTACAATTTCAGGGAAAGGTTTTATCGGACATACACGGTTATTAGTTTTCGAGTTTTATATGTCTAAGATAAATGTAACACTTAAATGTTTAACATACATATAGTTAATACGGACGGACCTGTCGCTACCCACTGACAGTCAAACTTTATAACATAATATTGTTTCGAGCACACATCGCCATGAACGGAATTCGAACTCACAATCTAAGTGGTGATATGTACTGATTACAAGGATAGTGGTAAATCCAACTAGTATGTCATCACGAGCACGACGGCCTCGATGTAATGCTTTAGCTTTATGCTATTTTTGACAATATTACGTGGTGACTAATTGTTAAAGCTGCCAGTTTCCTTGATTAGTAGGTTATT
The DNA here is from genome assembly GCA_002080005.1 of Gigantidas platifrons. NCBI lineage: Eukaryota > Metazoa > Mollusca > Bivalvia > Mytilida > Modiolidae > Gigantidas > Gigantidas platifrons. Next base: position 116,162 of record MJUT01036648.1, on the reverse strand, counting down.
CTGACAATTTTCAAGGAAAGGATTTATCGAGAACACATAAATATCAACCTGGGAGTTTACGAACTCTAGCATAACACTGTTAAATGTTTACATAGATAATACGGACGGATGTTTTAGACCAATAACAAATTTACGCCCACTTGTGTATTTCAATTGACGAGTAAAGTGCTTTCTAAAATGCGTTTTCAATCAGTACGATGCACTAGGTTACAAAACAATCCCATTAATTATCCATATTAGATGTGTGGCTTCTTATTACCCCTTTTGGCATCTTCAAGCTTTTTCTTATCCATTTTGCATAGGGACTACGATAGGCGAGAGCAAATTAAAACACGACAAAATATTAACAGTCAAAGTTTTACATTCAATGAAATAATAAATATAGTTGAAATTCTAATTTGAGGTTTCTTATTTCTCAGATTTGTTTAACAATTGTTTTTATTCCAAGATGTCTTCTTTCAAGATATATTATTATTGCAAATGTGATAACTTCTAAAGCAGAGAACACTATCATGTTTGGTTGTACAACAATATGTGTTACAGAATCGGTGGCGTAAATGTTGCCGTGTTCCAATCGAGTGCGGTAGATCGTGGATTCGAACCCCGGTCGGGTCAAACCAAGACTATATAATTGGTATTTGTTGCTTCACTGCTAAGCACGCAGCTTTAAGAAGAAAGAGCAGGTTCCACTGTATATTGTAATTTCCTCTTAGGTACACACGTAAGTAGGTAGCTTAGTATATTGAGAACGTAGGGGCACTTTTCGTTTTTGAATGAAAGATTCACAAAATTGAGATCAACGCAATAAAAAAAACTGCTAAAATATATATTAGAACTACAAAGAAATGTACTTTATATTTTACATAAATTCATATTTTTTTTTCTTTTGGATCAGAATGTGGATTGCATCTTGCTGTGACATCACTGTAATTTATATTTCACACCGAGAATTTGAAATTTGTAACTCATTCGTTACAAATCTGTTTATATAATTCTTAAAGTAAATCGTTTATATAACAGAACAATGCAATTTTAAGCACGTTCTATGTTTAGCGATAAATTGTTAAAACAATTAATGCTTCCTTCGAACTGTTCTAAACTACGACTAAATCTTTTTATATTTTGCATCGAAGCTAACATAATATGATCAGTACTATATTTGATTCCTGAAATATTCTTTCAATTGTCATAACGCGTATCTATAAAGTTGTGTCCAATGGATACTTGTCTGTATAGCTCTGTATTCAAAGTTGCCTCGAAACAGATCGTTGATTGTGCTATGAGCTTTAATCTTTATCCCTTTCATTATTTTGTATTGATATGTTACATTATGTGTTTAGAAAAACACTAACCTGAATATTTCATGTTGAGTATTCATTTCTACAAAGACCAAATACATTTGGTGTCATGACGGGTTTTGAATGGTACATTGCATTTGTAATTTCGTTTGATTTAACGTCTTAGGGGTATGGTGTTTAGCAACTTTCAACAATATTCCTATAGCGTGGTAGTGTTTTTTTTTCTATTGGTGGAGGAAACAGAATCACCCAGAGAAAATTACCGACCTGCCGCAAGTCATCGACATAATTTACCACATAATAGTGTATCGAGTACACCTCGCCATAAACGGAATTCGCATGCACAAGTGATGATAGGCACTGATTGCACAATTAGTTGTAAATCCAACTACCATTTGATCACGAACACGACGGCATATTTTTGACAATATTACGTCGTTACTAATTGCTAAAGCTGCAAGTTTCCTTGATTAGTAGGTTATTCTGACAATTTTCATGGAAAGGATTTATCGAGAACACATAACTATCAACCTGGGAGTTTAGGAAATCTAACATAACACTGTTAAATGTTTTACATAGAAAATACGGATGGATGTTTTATAACAATAAAAATTCTACGCCCATTTGTGTATTTCAATTGACGAGTAAAATGCTTTCTGAAATGAGTTTTTTGTCAATAGTACAACGTACTAAATTACCAAAAATCCCATTAATTATCCATATATTAGATGTGTGGTTTTTGATTACCCCCTTTAATATCTTCAAGCTTTTTCTTATCCATTTAGCATAGGGGCTACCATAAGCGAGAGTAAATTAAAAGACAACAAAATATGAACAGTCTAATTTTTGCATTCAATGAAATAATAAATATAGTTGAAATTCTAATTTGAGGTTTCTTATTTCTCAGATTAGTTTAACAATTGTTTTTATTCCAATATGTCTTCTTTCAAGATACATTATTATTGCAAACGTGATAACTTATAAAGCGGGGAACACTATCATTTTTCGGTGTAACAGCAATATGTGTTACCGCATCGGTGGCGTGATGGTTAGCGTGATCGCCTCGAGTGCGGTAGATCGTAGATTCGAATCCTTGTCGGGTCAAACCAAAACTATAACATTGGTATTTGCTGCTTCACCGGTAAGCACTCAGCAATAAGAAGAAATAGCAAAAACTGGATTGCTGGGAATCAGAATAATGTGTCCGAGTGGAGCGACATGTCTACCCACGGACTGTTGTTTCAGTGAGCTAGCACTATGAAAATCCAGCTTAGTGCGTTAGTCTAGAAAACTCATTGAAAATTAACTTGTTCTCGCCATAATACATCTGATAAATTACTTAATTGGCGTTATGCAACAATCACTCACTCTATCTGTGTCTTATAATCTCTAAATGCGCGCAACATTTTTCCACGGCCACTTTCAAGTCTAAATTCTAGTTTTCACATTTAACACGACAAATACTTCTATGCCATCCCGTGAGTTTTTTTTCATTATTTTTCTTTCTGAGCGTAGGTCTTTAATATCTGAGGTCCACTAGGAATATTATTTCTGAAAAGTATTGCTAATATATTTGTGTAAACCATGGGTTTCTTAATAATACAAATTGAAAAAGTAGAAAGAATATTATTTTTTAACAAAGTTGAATATCAAATACGAGGGGTTTGATCCGAAGGTGGTTAGCTTGATATGTAAGATAAGAATACACATGTATATATAATACTAATGTTGTGAGTTCAAATCCCACTCAGGCGATGCAACATTATATTATGATGTCTGTCAGTGACTTGCGACAGGTACTCCGGTTTCCTCCACCAATAAAACTGACCTCCAATATATAACTGAAATAACGTTGAAAGTGGCGTTAAACACCATAAGCCTAAACCTGAAAATTATATTATATCAAATACGTGTTGTATTAATGACAAGCTAATGGTGAAACTTGGAAATGTAAAATCAAAACAGGACAATTCATTTTATTTCTTAATGTTTGTGTGTTTTGTTTACATGATGAGCTTCATGAAAATAATAAATAAAAATATGTGTCCGTTCCAAAATATAATATATTGTATATATAATGATTTTTGCAAAACGTTAAACATTAGATGATACCAAAAATTACGGTTAGGGAATTCTTCTCACTTTAGCGTAAACATCACCACTTAAGATTCAGAGACAGTTCCATCCTCCGTATGTGATTCTCAATACATCTGCTGTGAACATGTTGGTCATCAAAATGTTTTGGTGGCAGATTGGTGCATTTGTTCCGGTACTGCTGCATCACACCATACAGCTTATATATTAGCTAACATGTCAATGTGTAACAGTGTTTTCTCTCCACGAGTGTTTTCTTTCCAAAGGACAAGTTACAATAATTTCCAGAGGAATTATTGCACCAGGTTATTTTTTCCATGCTAACCCTAACCCTAACCCTAACCGAAAATTCTACACAGCGGAATAAAATTACGCTTACAAATGTACACCTATGATCATATAATCAACACTACAATTGAAAGATGGATTTAAGTCTATAAAGATAGCATGTAGGCTTAAAAAAATAGATAAAACAAAATTAATGACATGATATTTGGTACACATGTACTGTAGCACAAATGTACGTACCTTTAAAAGCAAATACTGTACTTATTAGACAGATAAAAAGCAGCTTCATTGCTTAATACAATACATGGTATCTCAATATCATTACTTAAGTTTATAAAGATATACAATAACCTATCTAAGATATTGATCAATATACACTGAATGCATTGTTCTATTGTGTCTTGGTTCCTTGGTTGATGTTGTACTCAATTCATATGCTTTGTACATTAAGCATTAAGTTGTCGGCTTACATATTATGGCATTTTCATGTTTCCACAAATGACATAAAATATGATAATATCACGTGCCATGAAATGTTTTACTCTAATACAAAATATTCCTTGCGTAACGCTGAGCATTATTTTCTAATAAATGTATATGCGAATTTCGAAAACGTAAATTTCCACAAAAAAAAAACAAGGGGAAAAAAGGGGGCGGCGAGTAAGCAACAGCTCAGAGCTATAAAATAATACACGTATATACGAGATATTGCACACTTTAAATATGAACTGTAGTTGTATTACTCTCAGAAAGCTGTGAAATAATCAACGGCCTGGATGTGATATTGCATGGCTTCATGTTACACATCAATTATAATACGGTTTTCCGAGTTAAACAGTTAAGCAAACTAAAGCTTCGCGATAATTTTTTTAACAGTTTAACTCGGAAACTGTGGTATAAATATTACATAAGTTACCTCTATAAAACAGGTAGCAGAACGAGCTGACAATTGTTTAGTTATACCTTTGACGGTATTCCAGCCCACACCTTTGATACACTACAGCACCAAACGGTTATCTTTATGTCCAGTGCCATAGAGAACTTGGGCACATTCGCTATATAAAACATATAGCTTCAATAGTAGTCAAAGTATAGCAAATGTAGGAATAGACATAAGACACGTGTTTTATCGTATAAATGGTATTTTTTTATATTTTAATTTGAAAGCAATCTAACCCCGAGTCGGCAATTTTAATATGTTGTATAGGATGACGAAGAATTCATCATGCAGTCACAGGAAATAAAGTATATTATTTTTTTTGGATTGACCTTTTTTGGTTCTACCCTCCACGGATCTCGAACACACATCTTTGCTACACTACAAAGCAGTGCCTCGGGGAACATACCTACACCACCACTCACAGGCATAACACTGTAAATGTCGATCAAATTAAGCATCTATTTATTGTAGGCCCCAAGGCATATGCCCAGAGTGCTCATGCGTTAAGAAGACGGCACTGACAAACCCAATCCCTTATCGTTTCCTCAAAGTTGTATACATACAAATTTATAAATGATTGCATTTTATCAGTGCCGGATTTACCATTGTACTTAGGTGTGCTTAAGCAAAGGGCCTCGTTGGCCAGGGTGGCCTCATCTTCCTGCCAAATTTTTTTAATGTGGATTTTTGCTTATGTGGTGCAATTTTAAATTTGAAGGCGCTCTGTTTCGGAACAATTTCAGACATAATAATAGGGTTGATGGCATATTGGAGTGTGACACAAAGCAGGCAGTCATGACAGTAGATCAGTGGCATAGACACCAAATGATTAGGGTCCTCTGGTTATTGGCAAAAAAAGTTGCAGATGGATTCATGATTACGTGGTGTAATTTTAGATTTGACGGCGTTCTGTTCAATTTGACACTTATAGAAGAATGTAGTAGCATACAATAGCTATTGATAGAAATGTACTTTAAGAACTTTATTCCTCAAATCCTTGTATATGTTGAGGAGCTTCAATCTTATGAGAAGAAAAAACTTACGTTACTTTTGCAGCAAATCCCGAATTTACTATCCAGTTTTTTTTCAACTTGAAGCAAAATAACAAAAAAAGTAAAGTGGTAGTCATTCCTTTTTTAATACAAATGTGAAACCTAAATAAGTAATTTGGTCGTTATCTGATGTATGAAACCTTTGAAAGTATAAAAGTAAAAATGGTGATTATAACAATAAAATAAAGTGTAAATAAAAATAATGGGTGAGAAAATATTTGGTGAGGGGTGGAATCACCTATCCAAAAGCAAGATCTTGCACAAACAGAAGACACTATACAGACATTAAGATGAGTTGTCTTGGGACTGTGGTCTATGTGCCCACCCGTACATCGATCAAGATGAAGTGCATGGCCTGAGCTTTTGGCACTCGTGTGAACCGGCCTTTAAGATACTGTTAGATCTTGGCACATGAATCTGTGCATCATATACCTGTTGATTATTATCTATCTGTGCACAATATATTTGGTAAAATATATTTGCAACACCACCACTGATAGTATATGCATGCATGCATACACACGATACACCTTTTGTCTGAATAACAGTTTATTTATGATGGCGTAATCGTAAGTTTGTGTTATCCATATTAAAGCTATTTGTCCTTGTTGATATTAAGAAAAAGTCTACTTTCAGATTTAATTGACATTGACATAACACACTCTCATATTATTAGTAACGCCTGTTGGGGCTACAACGATTCCCTCCCCCCTGCGAGCAGTAAGCACCACTGTCTGCATACACTCTCTCCTTGCAAACAAGCTCTCACTCCTGCTCAAGGTTACATGCAAGGTTACTGATAGCGATACTGTCTTGGAATTTTGTTTGCTGTATTCTCAGTCCCAATGCTAGTCATATTGCTTCCAGCAATATGGCGTATGGTTAATATTTTTATTTTGAAGCACATGCTATTTTCACTGTATGTTAAAATGGTTTATTATGAGTTATTTTACTAGTGTACATAAATGATCCATAGAATTTAGTTGTTAAATACAGGTTTATTTTCATTAAATAAAGCATATACATTTACTATTTCTATAATACAATTCCTAAAATTATTTATTAGTAAAAAATAAAATAAGCTTTTTCTTCAAATGGTTATGGCGGTCCACCCAAAAACATTAAGAGTAAAAGAGGTCCATGGGGGGAAAAGGTTGAGAACCACTGCGTTAAATGATGTTTAGATTTAATTACATGATATTGACTGAAATGACTGCCCTGACTGTTCTCTTTTAATCAAGTGTGACAGTTTCATTATGTGACCTGTGTAAGACAGTGTTGGGCGGGTTGGGGCTTTGGGTAATTTATAATAGCTTCTAGTTTGTTGAAGACGCAGTGTACATGTCTGACCTAATATAACGTAATATTTTAATTATTCCTAATTTTCCGGTGCGTATATGTCTGACTGCCTGTGTATGCCTACCGGGTCTACCTCCTTCAGAGCCCAAGTCAGGGGCCTCATAACTTAACTAACACAGGGCCTCATATGTCCTAAATACGATACTTTATTTTATTGAAAAGCTCAATAATTAAATTTAATAAAAGCTAACGTTTTCATGTATTCTGGCAATACGGATATATGTATATAAATCTGACAGTTCAACCGATGAGTGTTAGAGTTAAATTATGATCTGACAATTTTTTAATTTTGTTTCCGCGTTAGCTGTATTTCTTCATTTGTCATTTTTGCACATTATGATGGGAAATAATAGCCTAATAATAAAAGAATATCTTGGCAAAAGGTGAGCTGCATGGGGTTGTTGAAAGGTTCCCTACTGGTACCTCGTAGCCTAAAAATTCCAACCCATAGATCTGATGAAGTGCGAAATAACGATTCATTCATAATTATATATGAATTTGAAAGTTAAGTTGACCAAATCAATCCATTCTAGCGTCACGCCCATATATTCCTTTTTATGGGAAGTGACACCCCCCCCCCCACATCCACACACGGCAAATACTAAACATAATGTCTTCTCCCCAAATAAACTGACATTTCGAAAGAAAATTCCTCACAAAATATTCAGTATATAACATTACAAGTACGCCCAGTATTTAAATGAGAGTTTAGGCATGTTTATATTTGTTTACATAAAGGTTAATACATATATATTAATAGAACATGATAAATGATGACATGTATGTAAAGTCAATAAATAAAAAATGCTAATTTTGAATGTTGTGATAAATAATTATAATACATAATATTATAAATACAGCCTATTGTATTTACGATATTTTAGTAGTAGATTATATATCTATGTAATTACTCAACTTTCGGTTTGAACAGGAAGTATTATTACAAAGTCCACAACAAAATAACGATGGACACCTGCAAGATTTGTGATCGTAAATCTACACTAGGGACGTGTCCCGTGTGTCAAGTAAAAAGCTGTAAAACATGTTTGAATTCCCATCAAACATTTTGTAGTGCAATGAAAACGTATCGTTATCATATGTGTAAAGTGCACCGTGATCAGCAGGTAGGTGCATATTGTGAACAATGTTCAGAACTAATATGTGAAAATTGTCGGTATATGGATCACAAAAATCATGTTATTAAATCAATGAACACCGCGATTGATAACTTTAGAAAGGATATACCAATGGTTGGTCAAGAGCTAGATGAGAAATACGATCACCTGAAAAGAGCCATGGAGATTCTGGAAAAAGACCATTCACTATCACAACAGAAGATGGGTACTTCTACCAAACCAACCAACCAATATCTTCTTGAATTACTGCGAGGAGCCAAAGCCACTGTTGAATGCTTGGGAAAATTTTCATTTCCGCTTCCGTTCTTGTCAAGATGGTCCTACGTAATGCGGTTATTAAATGAGTGTAAACAACTACAAAGTACTGCAACGGAGAGCCCACATAGCCACGAACAGATGACCACACATGTACCTGATGTCAACCAGACATTTGGAAGTTCAGCCAAGTAAGACACTCTATATACATTTTAAGATGTAATTTATAATATATAGCATTATTTACAGAGTGGGTTGATTATTGCTAATTAATGTCCAGTAGCAAATATGTTAGCAATATTCAGGACAATAGAGCAAAAATGAAAAAATAAATATTTACAGTCAGGACCCCTAGGTTAATGATATTATGCCCTCCCCCGTCTGACGGAGCAACCCATAACTCGCCTGTACCCGTATTGAATATGTTTTACTCGTGATATGTTTTAGCAACATTTACATAGTTTGAACTAAATCTATTGCAAATACTTTAAATAAACGAGAATAACTATCATTTGATTGTCAATACAAATATTCGTTAAAAAATACCAATATTTTACTATCCCATGCTCGAGGTACAGTCTACTGTAGAATTCGGTCCTGTAGATAGTAATGATTATTCGTTGATTAAATTTGTACATTTTATGCTGTTCGAAAATAGTATTCAGGGACCAATGCTATTAAAGGTTCAACCGTCTTACTGTCGAGATGGAAACCATAACTTTACAGTTATCCCCTTAAGACAATAAACACACTTTAAAAGTATTTGTAGTTCGAATTCTTTTACCATAAGCGTGCCTGATGGTGCAGACATTTATAATATTAAGTATATTACCGAGTCACATACCAGGCCTGATTACTGAATTAAGATACTAGTTAAGATGAGAGGTGATTGTTCGCTTGGTTGATATTACTAATTACTGGAATTGACGACCATCATTGTATAAACTTTCTTTTCATAGTAATTTAAATTTATTTCCATGAAATTCAAAAAGACTTCAAAAGTTATATAAAACTTCATTTTTGATATTTGTTTGAACAAAGTGGTGTCAAAGACGTATTGTCTTACAAGAGGCATGAGCTCCTTACCCTTTGCGAGCACTGAGATTCACCCAGGTTTTAGTGGGGTTTATGTTGCTCTTCTGTTTACTGTCCTGCGTTGTGTTGTGTTTTTGTGTTTTGTTTGTCTTCTTCCTGTGTCTTCTGTGTCCAATGTTGACAGGATTTCTGGATTGTCTATTCTTGATTGCTCCTTCGGTTTTCTCAAAATTATATTATATTATATTATATATGCATTGGTACCATTTTTGATTGAATATGGATTATTTCATTTATTCTATAAAAAATATGATGTTAGACAAATAACGTTATCACCTAAAGGCGAAAATATAGACGGCATTGAAAAGATATCTGCAGCGTTTGCTAATGTTGTTAATATGAATGGCAACCATGGTATGGCATCTTCTACTTTAAGTTTGCCAAGTGGGGATGTAATGGAAGACGATTTTGTTCATTTACCAAGTGAGACGGACATTAGAGAACCTAATGATAATAGGTCATGCGTACATAGAAAGTCATTAGTGGGGGCATTAGATTGTGAATAGGTTATACATGACATTATCCTTATCAATTGTGTGTTTAAAATTTCAACCAATTGTGCATAGTAGTTAAATCTTTGATTTGAAAACAATGCGATAATAAAGAGAGCAGTAGTGTCCGGCACGACTTGAATACGGATATATTATAGGAGAAGGAACTGATCGCTTTCGGATTGTTTGTAGTGTCAATCCGCGTTCCTCAACTTCAAAGTTTTATGTGTATTTTTTTTTTTTGTGGTTTCTTTTGTGTTGTATGCACAATGGTGCCAGCGTGTCTGAATTATATAGTTTTATATTGTTCCATCGGGTTTCTGTCACATTTCTTCTCTCAGTAGCAATAACAACGACAAAATAAGTGGTTTCACAGTTACTTATATATCTTAATAAAAACTTAGATATCAAATATAGTGCGCACGACGTTTTCTGGACTAACCTTTGTCAGGTACATTCAAAATCGAAAAATTGGAAAGCCAAATAATTTTAAAGTTTTGTGAGCAATAAAACCAAAGGGCCTAAAAAGGGAATACAGATATGAAAGTAAACATTAACTAAATATACTAGTGGACAAAAGAAAGGATGCACTTATTTGTTTTATTTCTCTATTTTATTTATTTGAATTTCTTTATGATATTTAGTACCTATACTTACCTGGGCGACTGATTAATTTTGGTTATTGATTTTTTACATGTACGCATCGATTAACGACGTAGACAATCAAAGTATACTTTGACCACTTTTGCACGTGCAACTGTTACCGCCAACGATAATGAGACAACTTTATTGTTATCAACAAGATAAATCTATGGCAAATGGATGGTTCACCTGAATTAACCTGATGACTAAGCAGAATGCCTCGACTTTCACAAGAATTAAGAGAAAGTGCAATAGGTATGCTTCAAGCAAACATGAACGTCACCGCCGTCGCAAGAACTTTGGGTTGTAAACGCTTGGCCATTTATCGTCTTCATAGACGTTTTCAAATGACAGGTTCAACAAAAGATCGACCTCGATCCGGACACCCAAAAGTAACGTCTCCTGCAGATGACAGATTCATCCGTCTCCGGCTCTTACGTGATCGGTTCCTGCCAG
>MJUT01036648.1:85133-100155 GCA_002080005.1 Gigantidas platifrons | reverse complement strand
TAAGTAATTTGGTCGTTATCTGATGTATGAAACCTTTGAAAGTATAAAAGTAAAAATGGTGATTATAATAAAGTGTAAATAAAAATAATGGGTGAGAAAATATTTGGTGAGGGGTGGAAAGACCTATCCAAAGGCAAGATCTTGCACAAACAGAAGACACTATACAGACATCAAGATGAGTTGTCTTGGGACTGTGGTCTATGTGCCCACCCGTACATCGATCAAGATGAAGTGCATGGCCTGAGCCTTTGGCACTCGTGTGAACCGGACTTTAAGATACGGTTAGATCTTGGCACCTGAATTTGTGCTTCATATACCTGTTGATTATTATCTATCTGTGCACAATATATTTGGTAAAATATATTTGCAACACCACCACTGATAGTATATGCATGCATGCATACACACGATACACCTTTTGTCTGAATAACAGTTAATTTATGATGGCGTAACCGTAAGTTTGTGTTATCCATATTAAAGCTATTTGTCCTTGTTGATATTAAGAAAAAGTCTACTTTCAGATTTAATTGACATTGACATAACACACTCTCATATTATTAGTAACGCCTGTTGGGGCTACCACGACTCCCTCCCTCCTGCGAGCAGTAAACACCACTGTCTTCATACACCCTGTCCTTGAAAACAAGCTCTCACTCCTGCTCAAGGTTACAGGCAAGATTACTGATAGCGATACTGTCTTGGAATTTTGTTTGCTGTATTCTCAGTCCCAATGCTAGTCATCATGCTTCCAGCAATATGGCGTATGGTTAATATTTTTATTTTGAAGCACATGCTATTTTCAATGTATGTTAAAATGGTTTATTATGAGTTATTTTACTAATGTACATAAATGATCCATATAATTTAGTTGTTAAATACAGGTTTATTTTCATTAAATAAAGCATATACATTTACTATTTTATAATACAATTCCCAATATTATTTATTAGTAAAAAATAAAATAAGCTTTTTCATCAAATGGTTATGGCGGTCCACCCAAAAACATTAAGAGTAAAAGAGGTCCATGGGGGAAAAAGGTTGAGAAACACTGCGTTAAATGATGTTTAGATTTAATTACATGATATTGACTGGAATGACTGTTCTCTTTTTATCAAGTGTGACAGTTTCATTATGTGACCTGTGTAGGACAGTGTTGGGCGGGTTGGGGCTTTGGGTAATATATAATAGCTTCTAGTTTGTTGAAGACGCAGTGTACATGTCTGACCTAATATAACGTAATATTTTAATTATTCATAATTTTCCGGTGCATGCATGCCTGACTGCCTGTGTATGCCTACCGGGTCTACCTCCTTCAGAGCCCAAGTCAGGGGCCTCATAGCTTAACTAACACAGGGCCTCATATGTCCTAAATCCGATACTGTATTTTATTGAAAACCTCAATAATTAAATTTAATAAAAGCTAACGTTTTCATGTCTTCTGGCAATACGCATATATATATAAATCTGACAGTTCAACCGATGAGTGTTAGAGTTAAATTATGATATGACAATTTTTTAATTTGTTTCCGCGTTAGCTGTATTTCTGCATTTCTCATTTTTGCACATTATGATGGGAAATAATAGCATAATAATAAAAGAATATCTTGGCAAAAGGTGAGCTGTATGGGGTTGTTGAAAGGTTCCCTACTGATACCTCGTAGCCTAAAAATCCCAACCCATAGATCTGATGAAGTGCGAAATAACGATTAATTCATAATTATATATGAATTTGAAAGTTAAGTTGACCAAATCAATCCATTCTAGCGTCACGCCCATATATTCCTTTTTATGGGAAGTGACAACCCCCCCCCCCCACATCCACACACGGCAAATACTAAACATAATGTCTTCTCCCCAAATAAACTGACATTTCGAAAGAAAATTTGTCACAAAATATTCAGTATATAACATTACAAGTACGCCTAGTATTTAAATGAGAGTTTAAGCATGTTTATATTTGTTTACATAAAGGTTAATACATATATATTAAAAGAACATGATAAATGATGACATGTACGTAAAGTCAATAAATAAAAAATGCTAATTTTGAATGTTGTGATAAATAATTATAAAACATAATATTCTAAATACAGCCTATTGTATTTACGATATTTTAATAATAGATTATATATCTATGTAATTACTCAACTTTCGGTTTGAACAGGAAGTATTATTACAAAGCCCACAACAAAATAACGATGGACACCTGCAAGATTTGTGATCGTAAATCTACACTAGGGACGTGTCCCGTGTGTCAAATAAAAAGCTGTGAAACATGTTTGAATTCCCATCAAACATTTTGTAGTGCAATGAAAACGTATCGTTATCATATGTGTAAAGTGCACCGTGATCAGCAGGTAGGTGCATATTGTGAACAATGTTCAGAACTAATATGTGAAAATTGTCGGTATATGGATCACAAAAGTCATGTTATTAAATCAATGAACACCGCGATTGATAACTTTAGAAAGGATATACCAATGGTTCGTCAAGAGCTAGATGAGAAATACGATCACCTTAAAAAAGCCATGGAGATTCTGGAAAAAGACCATTCACTATCACAACAGAAGATGGGTACTTCTACCAAACCAACCAACCAACAACTTCTTGAATCACTGCAAGGAGCCAAAGCCACTGTTGAATGCTTGGGAAAAGATTCATTTCCGCTTCCGTTCTTGTCAAGATGGTCCTCCTTAATGCGGTTATTAAATGAGTGTAAACAACTACAAAGTACTGCAACGGAGAGCCCACAAAGCCACGAACAGATGACCACACATGTACCTGATGTCAACCAGACATTTGGAAGTTCAGCCAAGTAAGACACTCTATATACATTTTAAGATGTAATTTATAATATATAGCATTATTTACAGAGTGGGTTGATTATTGCTAATTAATGTCCAGTAGCAAATATGTTAGCAATATTCAGGACAATATAGCAAAAATGAAAAAATAAATATTTACAGTCAGGGCCGGATTATGACCATTTAGGACCCTTAGGTTAATGACAGTATGCCCTCCCCCGTCTGACGGAGCAACCCATAACTCGCCCGCACCCGTATTGAATATGTTTTAATCGTGATATGTTTTAGCAACATTTACATAGTTTGAACTAAATAAATTGCAAATACTTTAAATAAACTAGAATAACTATCGTTTGATTATCAATAAAAATATTCGTTAAAAAATACCAATATTTTACAATCCCATGCTCGAGGTGCAGTCTACTGTAGAATTCGGTCCTGTAGATAGTAATGATTATTCGTTGATTAAATTTGTACATTTTATGCTGTTAGAAATTATTATTCAGGGACCAATGCTATTGCAGGTTCAACCGTCTTACTGTCGAGATGGAAACCATAACTTTACAGTTATCCCCTTAAGACAATAAACACACTTTAAAAGTATTTGTAGTTCGAATTCTTTGACCATAAGGGTGCCTGATGGTGCAGACATTTATAATATTTAATATATTACCGAGTCACATACCAGGCCTGATTACTGAATTAAGATACTAGTTAAGATGAGAGGTGATTGTTCGTTTGGTTGATATTACTAATTACTGGAATTGACGACCATCATTGTTTAAACTTTCTTTTCATAGTAATTTAAATTTATTTCCATGAAATCCAAAAAGACTTCAAAAGTTATATAAAACTTAATTTTTGATATTTGTTTGAACAAAGTGGTGTCAAAGACGTATTGCATAAACAAGTAACACGGCGGGTGTCTTACAAGAGGCATGATCTGCTTACCCTTTGCGAGCACTGAGATTCACCCAGGTTTTAGTGGGGTTTGTGTTTCTCTTCTGTTTACTTTCCTGCGTTGTGTTGTGTTTTTGTGTTTTGTTTGTCTTTTTCCTGTGTCTTCTGTGTCCAATGTTGACAGGATTTCTGGATTGTCTATTCTTAATTGCTCCTTCGGTTTTCTCAAAATTATATTATATTATATTTTATATGCATTGGTACCATTTTTGATTGAATATGGATTATTTCATTTATTCTATAAAAAAATATGATGTTAGACAAATAACGTTATCACCTAAAGGCGAAAATATAGACGGCATTGAAAAGATCTCTGAATCGTTTGCTAATGTTGTTAATATGAATGACAACCATGGTATGGCATCTTCTACATTAAGTTTGCCAAGTGGGGATGTAATGGAAGACGATTTTGTTCATTTATCAAGTGAGACGGACATTAGAGAACCTAATGATAATAGGTAATGCGTACATAGAAAGTCATTAGTGGGGGCATTATATTGCGAATAGGTTATAAATGACATTATCCTTATCAATTGTGTGATTCAAATTTCAACCAATTGTGCATAGTAGTTAAATCTTTGATTTGAAAACAATGCGATAATAAAGAGTGCTGTAGTGTCCGGCACGACTTGAATACGGATATATTATAGGAGAAGGAACCGATCGCCCTCGGTTTCTTTGTAGTGTCAATCAGCGTACCTCAACTTCAAAGTTTTTTGGGTTTTTTTTTCTTTTTTTTGTGGTTTCTTTTGTCTTCTATGCACAATGGTGTCAGCGTGTCTGCATTATATAGTTTTATATTGTTCCATCGGGTTTCTGTCACATTTCTTCTCTCAGTAAAAATAGCAACGACAAAATAAGTGGTTTCACAGTTACTAATATATCTTAATAAAAACGTAGATATCAAATATAGTGCGCACGACGTTTTCTGGACTAACCTTTGTCAGGTACATTCAAAATCGAAAAATTGGAAAGCCAAATAATTTTAAAGTTTTGTGAGCAATAAAACCAAAGGGCTTAGAAAGGGAATACAGATATGAAAGTAAACATTAACTAAATATACTAGTGGACAAAAGAAAGGATACACTTTATTTTTTTTATTTATTTGAATTTCTTTATGATATTTAGTACCTATACTTACCTAGGCGACTGATTAATTTTGGTTATTGATTTTTTACATGTACGCATAGATTAACGACGTAGACAATCAAAGTATACTTTTACCACTTTTGCACGTGCAACTGTTACCGGCAACGATAATGAGACAACTTTATTGTTATCAACAAGACAAATCTATGGCAAATTGATAGTTCACCTGAATTAACCTGATGACTAAGCAGAATGCCTCGACTTTCACAAGAATTAAGAGAAAGTGCAATAGGTATGCTTCAAGCAAACATGAACGTCACCGCCGTCGGAAGAACGTTGGGTTGTAAACGCTTGCCCATTTATCGTCTTCATAGACGTTTTCAAATGACAGGTTCAACAAAAGATCGACCTCGATATGGACACCCAAAAGTAACGTCTCCTGCAGATGACAGATTCATCCGTCTCCGGCTCTTACGTGATCGGTTCCTGCCAGCAACGCCATCGACCAATGTTGTTCAAGGTCGACGTGTCAGTGCGCGAACCATCCAAAGGAGACTGAATGCCAATCGTTTGCGCACACGGCGCCCATACAAAGGCTTGATATTGACTAATCGACATAGGCAGGAACGTCTAATATGGTGTCGAGCACGATTACGTTGGAGACTCAACAACGAATGGAGTCATATATTGTTTTCGGATGAATCCCGATTCAATTTATCTCATTCGGATGGTCGTGCAAGGGTTTATCGCAGGCAAAATGAAAGATACGCGGACTGTTGTGTTCAAGAAAGGGACAGAATCAGAGGCGAAAGTGTGATGTTATGGGCAGGGATAACCTCGCGTAGAAGGACTAATCTGGTTTTTGTTGACGATACCTTGACCGGTGCAAGGTATAGAGACAATATTCTTGACATGGAGGTTGTGTATTTTCTTAACCACAATGGACCAAGCATTACCTTTCAGCAGGATAATGCAAGACCGCACATGGCAAGAATTACTCAGGCTTTTCTTCAGCAACAGAACATCGATGGCTTGCCTTGGCCTTCAAAATCACCAGATCTCAATCTTATCGAACACATCTGGGATGAACTTGACCGTCGTGTTCGACAAAGGCCTCATAAACCTATCACATTACCAGAACTTAATCAGGCCCTTCAAGAGGAATGGACCAATCTTCTCTCCACAGGCTGTAATTTCTACAGTTATTGCTTCAATGAGACGACGTTGGCAAGCTATTGTTGATGCAGACGGAGTACACACTCGATATTGAGCTTTAGTTGTTTATTTGGACTGTAATTAAAATGTGAACATTTTATTTCTGAATTTGTTATTTCATATTTTCGACCATCGTGCTTTCATTGGATACCCTACGAACATTTGATGTGTTACTGATCTGACAGTTATTCATTCTTTACAATGAGACATGGGATAATCAATAAAGAAAAATTATTAAAATAGTGTATCCTTTCTTTTGTCCGCTAGGATATATAAAACTATCCCCTTTATAATTGACTTTACGATCCTGTAAAATAGATATACTTGTTATTGTTACATGTAATAGATCACCGGACAAAAACCAAGTAGAAAAATTGCAGAAGGATAAGCAACAGGCATTGGTAGGAGGTAAACAGATGGAACAGATGATCAAGTAAGATTAGAGTGAAGGTCTGAATAGTAGGTGAAGAACGTTGACCTTTAATTTTGTGTTGAGACAAAAACAACGCAGTATCCTTTAGTAAATGTCTAATCTCCTTTATGTTATTCGGGTCATTATAAAGCTACTTTTCAATATTTTTGAAACAACACACAACTGAAGAAAGGAGATATATAGAATTATGAACGTTCATAAAGTATGATGAAATTATATGTACAAAATTATTCTCGTGCACAACGATCATGCTTTCTCTATAATGAAATAGAGACATTTTACAGCTGATATTTTCATACTGCCGTGGAATGTTTAAAACAAACTTCACCTCACTGTTGTACATGTACATTTGATGTAAGCATTTATCAGACACCTAAATGGAATAGGAATGATATATTAAACATTCGATTCTTCTAGATATAATACACTGCACGTGTAATGATATAACTGTAAAAAGGGGGCTTATGTTTATTTTAAATGCTATTATTACCAAAGGATGAGAAAGGAAATGCTGTAAACATAATTACCCTTGAGCACAACAGAGAGAATATTTATATCTTTAGGTTGAAGCAATTGGTGGAGGTATGTTCTTCTTGATTGTACGTTGATTAGATTTCTACATTTTATGCTGTCCTAACGCATACTTTGAGGGGCATGTTATTATGCATGCTCATCAAACCTAAGCTTCTCCCCCTTACACATTGGTGACCTTAGCAGATTTGGCTATTCTGTTTAGGCTCCTTGGCTCTATAGCTCCAAAACACTATTAGATTATTTAACGTTCCAATATTTCGACAAATAAAAAATAAATATTATTGTAGTGTCTTTAAATATAAAGTTTCTTGTGTATTTGAAGAAAAAATGGAGAAATGCTTGGTTAACTACACCTTTATCCCAGTGCTTAAGCTTTATATTGGAAGACACTGCACTTATATGCAGTAGATATTAATAATAAATTACATATACATGTACATCCATGACGTTGCTAAGCATCATCAAAATGTTTTTTTTTAAGATGTCATGTTTGTTTTACTTATTATAGACAATGTCAAAGAGGTGTGGCAGAAATTGCAGAAATAAGATGCAGCATTGAACGTTATAAGGAACAGATAGCTGAAATGTCAAAACAATTGGGGTGAGCTTCGCTTAAAACAAAATCCATTATTGATATAGAGGTTTAGAATAGGTGCTTATCTTCATCTGCAAAGTTCATATTTTCATTGAAAGTCTCTTATTGCACACAATGCGAATAAACATTAGAGAACACCCAGGGGGAAATTAAAAATGGACAATCCAGACATATTTATAATCTTTACTAATACCGCTGTCCTTAATTTATGGTCAAGTCGTCTGAAAGAGACAATATTGAAATGGTATATTTGTTAGTTTCAACATAATTTTATTCATATAACTGACATGTATTACCAGGGCAATAGCAAATGTACAATAAGATTCAGAACGAATGAAAGTTTTATTTTAGAATCTGTCTAATAAGAAGAACAATACAAACATTACAAAAATCATTTATAAATGTTGGAATTTAAAATTTAACGAAAGTCTATATTTTGTAATGAACAAATGTTAATATATTGGGATCATAGTGGCCGTGATCGTATGGTAGTTGGATCTCAAACTATCACCGCTGATGTTGTGAGTTTGAATATCCTGTTTAAGGCCTTTGAATGTATTGCTCCCAAATACTATTAAGTTATAAGCTTTCCAATATTTAGATTTTAAGCGTACCTGATGAAAGTTATTCCAGAAACGTGTCGTGCTCATTAAGTTTGATATCTACGTTGCCATTACATTTATTGTGTTTAATTACTGGTTCAAGTGTCTTACTGCAAGGATAGGTTTTCAAATAAAATTGAAAAATATCAACTTTTCAGTAATTAAATTATTTTATCCTGCGCTTGTTCTATATGAGCTGGCAAATTAGTATGACTGGATACGTTTTGCTATATACTGTAATTGGACGAAATATAGCTTTTACTGGTACCCCTGTCACATATTACTGTTGGGCTTTGGGATCCTAATTGTATGTCCAGTTCACTTCCTGTTGATAGAAAATAACAAAAGGTACAATCCAGGGATACTTATATAACTTTATTATTTAATTCAAAATGTAAACCTCGATGAATTAATGTGATTTGTCTGCAAATACAACAACAAAAAATATTATGTAGTGTCTTTAAAAATAACGTTTCTTGTGTATTTAAGGAATATTTGAAATTATTGAACAGGTTATACGATATAACCTGGTTTGTGTCAGTTTACGCTTAATAAACCGCGAAGCGGTATATGAAAAACATAAACTGGCACAGACTAGGTTATGTAAGTATAACCTGTAAAACAATTTAAATATTCCTTATTATATAATTTTTTCAACAAAATTTAATGATTCCTCGATTTTAATTACGATTATTTCATGTGACTATTTGAATTTGTCGTTGGCGGATGAACACGTTGGTGACATCACAATTCCAAC
Organism: Gigantidas platifrons; assembly: GCA_002080005.1. Classification (NCBI taxonomy): domain Eukaryota; kingdom Metazoa; phylum Mollusca; class Bivalvia; order Mytilida; family Modiolidae; genus Gigantidas; species Gigantidas platifrons. The sequence goes on along the minus strand of MJUT01036648.1, from coordinate 91,166 downwards.
CCAGGTTATCGTTATGGAGTATAGCCAAAATTTCCCAAGGCGGATTAGCCAATCAGATTGAAATATTTAAATCAAATTACATTATTTGGCGATAAACTGGGGAAATGCTTGGTTAACTACACCTTTATCCCAGTGTTTAAGCTTGATATTGTAAGACACTGCGCTTATATTGAGTATATATTAGTAATGAATTACATATACATCTACATCAATGCCATCGTTAAGCATGATCAACATGTTTTTTTTAAGATGTTATGTTGGTTGTTATTATTATAGACAACGGCTAAGAGGGGAGGAAGAAAATGTAGAACTAAGAGGCACCATTGAACGTGATAAGGAACAGATAGCTGAAATGTCAAAACAATTGAGGTGAGCTTCGTTTAAAACAAAATGCATTATTGAAATAGAGGTTTGGAATAGGTGTTTATCTTCATCTGCAAAGGTCATATTTTCATTGAAAGTCTCTTATTGTACACAATAGGAATACACATTAGAGAACACCGAGGTGGCAATTACAAATGGACAATCCATACATATTGGCAACATATGGTACACAAAACAAGGACGAAAAAAAAACAAATCAAAAACACAACACGATATGTGTTAGACACCATTATACGGAAACAAAGACAAATAACATAAACAAGACATGAGCCCTCCTAAGAACAACTGGAGGTACAGACGAACCGAACATCGTTTTCATGCAGAAATCGTAGCAAAGATCACAACACTATGGCTCAGAGGGTTGTCATAATCTTTACTGATACAGCTGTACTTAGTTTATGGTCAAGTCGTCTGAAAGAGACAATATTGAAATGGTATATTTGTTAGTTTCAACATAATGTTATTGAAATAAATGACATGTATTACCAGGGCAATAGCAAATGTACAATAAGATTCAGAACGAATGCAAGTTTTATTTTAGAATCTGTCTAATAAGAAGAACAATGCAAACATTACAAAAATAATTTATAAATGTTGAAGTTGAAAATATAACGAAAGTCTATATTTTTAATTGAAAAACACTAATATATTGGCACCGTAGTGGCCGTGATCGTATGTTAGTTGGATTTACAACTAACACCACTGAGGTTGTGAGTTTGAATACCCTTTCTGATGCCTTTGAATTTATTGCTCCCAAATACTATTAAGTTATTAAGCTTTCCAATATTTCGATTTTGAGCTTACCTGATGAAAGTTATTCCAGAAACGAGTCGTACTCAATAAGTTTGATATCTACGTTGCCATTACATGTATTGTGTTTAATTACTGGTTCAAGTGTCTTACTGCAAGGATAGGTTTTCGAATAAAATTGAAAAATGTCAACTCTTTAGTAATTAAATTATTTTATCCTGCGCTTGTTCTATATGAGCTGGCAAATTAGTATGAATGGATACGTTTTGTTATATACTGTCACTGGTCGAAATATAGCTTTTACTGATACCCCTGTCACATATTACTGTTGGGCTTTGGGATCCTAATTGTATATCCAGTTCACTTCCTGTTGACAGAAAATAAAAAAAATGTACAATCAAGGGATACTTATATAATTTTATTATTTAATTCAAAATGTAAACCTCGAAGAATTAATGTGATTTGTCAGAAAATAAAGAAAACAATATTATTGTAGTGTCTTTACAAATGGCGTTTCTTGTGTATTTAAGGAATATTTGAAATTATTGGACAGGTTATACGATATAACCTTGTTTGTGTCATTTAACGCTTAATAAACCGCGAAGCGGTATATGAAAAATAAAAACTGGCCCAGGCTAGGTTATGTAAGTATAACCTGTTCAACAAGTTAAATATTCCTAATAATTAAATTTTTTCAACAAAATTTAATGATTCCTCGATTTTAATAACGATTATTTCATGTTACTATTTAAATTTGTCGTTGACGGATGAACACGTTGGTGACGTCAAAATTCCAACCCAGGTTATCGGTATTCAGTATAGCCAAAATTTCCTAAGGCGGTTTAGCCAATCAAATTGAAATATTCAAATCAAATTATATTATTTGCCGATAAACTGGGGAAATGCTTGGTTAACTGCACCTTTATCCCAGTGTTTAAGCTTTATATTGTAAGACACTGCGCTTATATTGAGTATATATTAGTAATGAATTACATTTACATTTACATCTATGCCGTCGTTAAGCATCATCAAAATGTTTTTTTTTTAAGAAGTTATGTTGGACAATCAAGACATATTGGCAACATATGGTACACAAAACAAGGACGAAGAAACACAAAACAAAAACACAACACGATATGTGTTAGACACCATTATACGGAAACAAACACAAATAACATAAACAAGACATGCGCCCTCCTATGAACAACTGGAGGTACAGACGAACCGAACATCGTTTTTATGCAGAAATCGTAGAAAAGATCAGAACACGGAACTAAGAGCTTAAACATAATATGACAACAACTTTAAGACTTTCTATGCAGCCTGAAAACAAAACTCATTGTAGATGTTGTTACTATGTCGTCCGTCTTAAATGCTGAATATATATGGTTCAAAAGGTTGTCCTAATCTTTACTGATACCGCTGTACTTAGTTTATGGTCAAGTCGTCTGAAAGAGACAATATTGAAATGGTATATTTGTTAGCTTCAACATAATTTTATTCATATAACTGACATGTATTACCAGGGCAATAGCAAATGTACACTAAGATTCAGAACGAATGAAAGTTTTATTTTAGAATCTGTCTAATAAGAAGAACAATGCAAACATTACAAAAATAATTTATAAATGTTGAAGTTGAAAATTTAACGAAAGTCTATATTTTTAATGGAAAAACATTAATATATTGGCACCGTAGTGGCCGTGATCATATGTTAGTTGGATTTACAACTATCACCACTTATGTTGTGAGTTTGAATACCCTGTTTGCTGCCTTTGAATTTATTGCTCCCAAATACTATTAAGTTATTAAGCTTTCCAATATTTAGATTTTGAGCTTACCTGAGGAAAGTTATTCCAGAAACGTTTCGTGGTCATAAAGTTTTATATCTACGTTGCCATTACATGTATTGTGTTTAATTACAGGTTCAAGTGTCATACTGCCAGGATAGATTTTCTAATAAAATTGAAAAATGTCAACTTTTCAGTACTTAAATTATTTTATCCTGCGCTTGTTCTATATGAGCTGGCAAATTAGTATGACTGGATACGTTTTGTTATATACTGTCACTGGCCGAAATATAGCTTTTACTGGTACCCCTGTCCCATATTACTGTTGGGCTTTGGGATCCTAATTGTACGTCCAGTTCACTTCCTGTTGACAGAAAATAACAAAAGGTACAACCCAGGGATAATTATATAATTTTAGTATTTAATTCAAAATGTAAACCTCGATGAATTAATGTGATTTGTTTGCAAATAAAAAAAAATATATTATTGAAGTGTCTTTAAAAATAGCGTTTCTTGTGTATTTAAGGAATATTTGAAATTATTGAACAGGTTATACGATATAACCTGGTTTGGGTCATTTTACACTTAATAAACCGCGAAGCGGTATATGACAAACATAAACTGGCCCAGGCTAGGTCATGTAAGTATAACATGCTCAACAAGTTAAATATTCCTTATAATTTAATTTTTTCAAACAAATTTAATGATTCCTCGATTTTAATTACGATTATTTCATGTGACTATTTGAATTTGTCGTTGGCGGATGAACACGTTGGTGACGTCACAATTCCAACCCAGGTTATCGGTATTCAGTATGGCCAAAATTTTCCAAGGCGGATTAGCCAATCAAATTGAAATATTCAAATCAAATTATATTATTTGGGGATAAACTGGGGAAATGCTTGGTTAACTACACCTTTATCCCAGTGTTTAAGGTTTATATTGTAAGACACTGCGCTTATATTGAGTATATATTAGTAATGAATTACATTTACATTTACATCTATGCCGTCGTTAAGCATCATCAAAATGTTTTTTTAAGATGTTATGTTGGTTTTAATTATTATAGTCAATGGCAAAGAGGGGCGGAAGAAAATGCAGAACTAAGAGGCACAATTGAACGTGATAAGGAACAGATAGCTGAAATGTCAAAACAATTGGGGTGAGCTTCGCTTAAAACAAAATCCATTATTGATATAGAGGGTTAGAATAGGTGCTTATCTTCATCTGCAAAGTTCATATTTTCATTGAAAGTCTCTTATTGCACACAATGCGAATAAACATTAGAGAACACCCAGGGGGCAATTAAAAATGGACAATCGAGACATATTGGCAACATATGGTACACAAAACAAGGACGAAGAAAAACAAAACAAAAACACAACACGATATGTGTTAGACACCATTATACGGAAACAAACACACATAACATAAACAAGACATGCGCCCTCCTATGAACAACTGGAGGTACAGACGATCCGAACATCGTTTTTATGCAAAAATCGTAGAAAAGATCAGAACACGGAACTAAGAGCTTAAACATAATATGACAACAACTTTAAGACTTTCTATGCAGCCTGAAAACAAAACTCATTGTAGATGTTGTTACTATGTCGTCCGTCTTAAATGCTGAATATATATGGTTCAAAAGGTTGTCCTAATCTTTATAGATACCGCTGTACTTAGTTTATGGTCAAGTCGTCTGAAAGAGACAATATTGAAATGGTATATTTGTTAGTTTCAACATAATTTTATTCATATAACTGACATGTATTACCAGGGCAATAGCAAATGTACAATAAGATTCAGAACGAATGAAAGTTTTATTTTAGAATCTGTCTAATAAGAAGAACAATGCAAACATAACAAAAATAATTTATAAATGTTGCAGTTGAAAATTTAACGAAAGTCTATATTTTTAATGGAAACACATTAATATATTGGGACCATAGTTGCGTGATCGTATGTTAGTTGGATTTACAATTATCACCACTGATGTTGTGAGTTTGAATACCCTGTTTGCTGCCTTTGAATTTATTGCTCCCAAATACTATTAAGTTATTAAGCTTTCCAATATTTTGATTTTGAGCTTACCTGAGGAAAGTTATTCCAGAAACGTTTCGTGGTCATTAAGTTTCATATCTACGTTGCCATTACATGTATTGTGTTTAATTACAGGTTCAAGTGTCTTACTGCAAGGATAGGTTTTCTAATAAAATTGAAAAATGTCAACTTTTCAGTACTTAAATTATTTTATCCTGCGCTTATTCTATATGAGCTGGCAAATTAGTATGACTGGATACGTTTTGTTATATACTGTCACTGGCCGAAATATAGCTTTTACTGGTACCCCTGTCCCATATTACTGTTGGGCTTTGGGATCCTAATTGTACGTTCAGTTCACTTCCTGTTGACAGAAAATAACAAAAGGTACAATCCAGGGTTAATTATATAATTTTAGTATTTAATTCAAAATGAAAACCTCGATGAATTAATGTGATTTGTGCAAATAAAAAAAAATAATTATTGAAGTGTCTTTAAAAATAGCGTTTCTTGTGTATTTAAGGAATATTTGAAATTATTGAACAGGTTATACGATATAACCTGGTTTGGGTCATTTTACGCTTAATAAACCGCGAAGCGGTATATGACAAACATAAACTGGCCCAGGCTAGGTTATGTAAGTATAACATGTTCAACAAGTTAAATATTCCTTATAATTTAATTTTTTCAACAAAATTTAATGATTCCTCGATTTTAATTACGATTATTTCATGTTACTATTTGAATTTGTCGTTGGCGGATGAACACGTTGGTGACGTCACAATTCCAACCCAGGTTATCGGTATTCAGTATGGCCAAAATTTTCCAAGGCGGATTAGCCAATCAAATTGAAATATTCAAATCAAATTATATTATTTGGGGATAAACTGGGGAAATGCTTGGTTAACTACACCTTTATCCCAGTGTTTAAGGTTTATATTGTAAGACACTGCGCTTATATTGAGTATATATTAGTAATGAATTACATTTACATTTACATCTATGCCGTCGTTAAGCATCATCAAAATGTTTTTTTAAGATGTTATGTTGGTTTTAATTATTATAG
>MJUT01036648.1:61994-78713 GCA_002080005.1 Gigantidas platifrons | reverse complement strand
AGTTTATGGTCAAGTCGTCTGAAAGAGACAATATTGAAATGGTATATTTGTTAGTTTCAACATAATTTTATTCATATAACTGACATGTATTACCAGTGCAATAGCAAATGCACAATAAGATTCAGAACGATTGAAAGTTTTATTTTAGAATCTGTCTAATAAGGAGAACAATGCAAACAATACAAAAATAATTTATAAATGTTGGAGTTGAAAATTTAACGAAAGTCTATATTTTTAATGGAAACACATTAATATATTGGGACCATAGTTGCGTGATCGTATGTTAGTTGGATTTACAACTATCACCACTGATGTTGTGAGATTGAATACCCTGTTTGATGCCTTTCAATTTATTGCTTCCAAATACTATTAAGTTATTAAGCTTTCCAATATTTCGATTTTGAGCGTACCTGAGGAAAGTTATTCCAGAAACGCGCGTGCTCATTAAGTTTTATATCTACGTTGCCATTGCATGTATTGTGTTTAATTACAGGTTCAAGTGTCTTACTGCAAGGATAGGTTTTCAAATAAAATTTAAAAATATCAACCTTTCAGTAATTAAATTATTTTATCCTGCGCTTGTTCTATATGAGATGGCAAATTAGTATGACTGGATACGTTTTGCTATAAACTGTCACTGGCCGAAATATAGCTTTTACTGCTACCCTTGTCCCATATTACTGTTGGGCTTTTGGATCCTAATTGTATGTCCAATTCACTTCCTGTTGACAGAAAATAACAAAAGGTACAATCCAGGAATAATTATATAATTTGAGTATTTAATTCAAAATGTAAACCTCGATGAATTAATGTGATTTGTCTGCAAATAAAAAAAAACAATATTATTGAAGTGTCTTTAAAAATAACGTTTCTTGTGTATTTAAGGAATATTTGAAATTATTGAACAGGTTATACGATATAACCTGGTTTGGGTCATTTTACGCTTAATAAACCGAGAAGCGGTATATGAAAAAGATAAACTGGCCCGGACTAGGTTATGTAAGTATAACATGTTCAACAAGTTAAATATTCCTTATAATTTATTTTTTTCAACAAAATTTAATGATTCCTCGATTTTAATTACTATTATTTCATGTGACTATTTGAATTTGTCGATGGCGGATGAAGACGTTGGTGACGTCACAATTCCAACCCAGGTTATCGGTATTCAGTATGGCCAAAATTTTCCAAGGCGGATTAGCCAATCAAATTGAAATATTCAAATCAAATTATATTATTTGTGATAAACTGGTTTACTACACCTTTATCCCAGTGTTTAAGCTTTAGAGTGTAAGACACTGCGCTTATATTGAGTTTATATTAGTAATGAATTGCATTTACATTTACATCTACGCCGTCGTTAAGCATCATCAACATGTTTGTTTTTAAGATGTTTTGTTGGTTTTGATTATTATAGTCAATGGCAAAGAGGGTCGGATGAAAATGGAGAACTAAGAGGCACCATTGAACGTGATAAGGAACAGATAGCTGAAATGTCAAAACAATTGAGGTGAGCTTCGCTTAAAACAAAATGCATTATTGATATAGAGGTTTAGAATAGGTGCTTATCTTCATCTGCAAAGTTCATATTTTCATTGAAAGTCTCTTATTGCTCACAATGCGAATAAACATTAGAGAACACCCAGAGGACAATTAAAAATGGACAATCAAGACATATTGGCAACATATGGTACACAAAACAAGGACGAAGAAAAACAAAACAAAAACACAACACGATATGTGTTTGACACCATTATACGCAAACAAACACAAATAAAATAAACAAGACATGCGCCCTTCTAAGAACAACTGGAGGTACAGACGAACCGAACATGGTTTTTATGCAGAAATCGTAGAAAAGATCACAACACGGAACTAAGAACTTTAACATAATATGACAACAACTTTAAGACTTTCTATGCAGCCTGAAAACTAAACCCATTGTAGATGTTGTTATTATGTCGTCCGTCTTAAATGCTGAATATCTATGGTTCAAAAGGTTGTCCTAATCTTTATAGATACGCTGTACTTAGTTTATGGTCAAGTCGTCCGAAAGAGACAATATTGAAATGGTATATTTGTTAGTTTCAACATAATTTTAATCATATAACTGACATGTATTACCAGTGCAATAGCAAATGTACAATAAGATTCAGAACGAATGAAAGTTTTATTTTAGAATCTGTCTAATAAGGAGAACAATGAAAACATTACAAAATAATTTATAAATGTTGGAGTTGAAAATTTAACGAAAGTCTATATTTTTAATGGAAACACATTAATATATTGGTACCGTAGTGGCCGTGATCGTATGTTAGTTGGATTTACACATATCACCACTGATGTTGTGAGTTTGAATTCCCTGTTTGATGCCTTTGAATTTATTGCTCCCAAATACTATTAAGTTATTAAGCTTTCCAATATTTCGATTTTGAGCGTACCTGATGAAAGTTATTCCAGAAACGAGTCGTGCTCAATAAGTTTTATATCTACGTTGCCATTGTATGTATTGTGTTTAATTACATGTTCAAGTGTCTTACTGCAAGGATAGGTTTTCAAATAAAATTGAAAAATTTCAACCTTTTAGTAATTAAATTATTTTATCCTGCGCTTGTTCTATATGTGCTGGCAAATTAGTATGACTGGATACGTTTTTCTATAAACTGTCACTGGCCGAAATATAGCTTTTACTGCTACCCTTGTCCCATATTACTGTTGGGCTTTGGGATCCTATTTGTATGTCCAATTCACTTCCTGTTGACAGAAAATAACAAAAGGTACAATCCAGAATAATTATATAATTTGAGTATTTAATTCAAAATGTAAACCTCGATGAATTAATGTGATTTGTCTGCAAATAAAAAAAAAACAATATTATTGAAGTGTCTTTAAAAATAACGTTTCTTGTGTATTTAAGGAATATTTGAAATTATTGAACAGGTTATACGATATAACCTGGTTTGGGTCATTTTACGCTTAATAAACCGCGAAGCGGTATATGCCAAACATAAACTGGCCCAGGCTAGGTTATGTAAGTATAACATGTTCAACAAGTTAAATATTCCTTATAATTTAATTTTTTCAACAAAATTTAATGATTCCTCGATTTTAATTACGATTATTTCATGTGACTATTTGAATTTGTCGATGGCGGATGAAGACGTTGGTGACGTCACAATTCCATCCCAGGTTATCGGTATGGAGTATAGCAAAAATTTCCCAAGGCAGATTAGCCAATCAAATTGAAATATTCAAATCAAATTATATTATTTGGCGATACACTGGGGAAATGCTTGGTTAACTACACCTTTATCCCAGTCTTTAAGCTTTATATTGTAAGACACTGCGCTTATATTGAGTTTATATTAGGAATGAATTACATTTACATTTACATCTATGCCGTCGTTAAGCATCATCAAAATGTTTTTTTTAAGATGTTATGTTGGTTTTAATTATTATAGTCAATTGCAAAGAGGGGCGGAAGAAAATGCAGAACTAAGAGGCACCATTGAACGTGATAAGGAACAGATAGCTGAAATGTCAAAACAATTGAGGTGAGCTTTGCTTAAAACAAATGCATTATTGATATAGACGTTTAGAATAGGTGCTTATCTTCATCTGCAAAGTTCATATTTTCATTGAAAGTCTCTTATTGCACACAATGCGAATAAACATTAGAGAACACCCAGGGGACAATTCAAAATGGACAATCAAGACATATTGGCAATATATGGTACACAAAACAACGACGAAGAAAAACAAAACAAAAACACAACACGATATGTGTTTGACACCATTATACGCAAACAAACACAAATAAAATAAACAAGACATGCGCCCTCCTCAGGACAACTGGAGGTACAGACGAACCGGACATCGTTTTTATGCAGAAATCGTAGAAAAGATCAGAACACGGAACTAAAAACTTAAACATAATATGACAACAACTTTAAGACTTTCTATGCAGCCTGAAAACAAAACTCATTGTAGATGCTGTTACTATGTCGTCCGTCTTAAATGCTGAATATCTATGGTTCAAAAGGTTGTCCTAATCTTTACTGATACCGCTGTACTTAGTTTATGGTCACGTCGTCTGACAGAAACAATATTGAAATGGTATATTTGTTAGTTTCAACATAATTTATAGAAATAACTGACATGTATTACCAGGGCAATAGCAAATGTAAAATAAGATTCAGAACGAATGAAAGTTTTATTTTAGAATCTGTCTAATAAGGAGAACAATGCAAACATTACAAAAATAATTTATAAATGTTGGAGTTGAAAATTTAACGAAAGTCTATATTTTTAATGGAAACACATTAATATATTGGTACGTAGTGGTCGTGATCGTATGTTAGTTGGATTTACACATATCACCACTGATGTTGTGAGTTTGAATTCCCTGTTTGATGCCTTTGAATTTATTGCTCCCAAATACTATTAAGTTATTAAGCTTTGCAATATTTCGATGTTGAGCTTACCTGAGGAAAGTTATTCCAGAAACGCCTCGTGGCCATTAAGTTTGATATCTATGTTGCCATTACATATATTGTGTTTAATTACAGGTTCAAGTGTCTTACTGCAAGGATAGGTTTTCAAATAAAATTGAAAAATGTCAACCTTTTTTTAGTAATTAAATTATTTTATCCTGCGCTTGTTCTATATGAGCTGGCAAATTAGTATGAATGGATACGTTTTGCTATATACTGTCACTGGCCGAAATATAGCTTTTACTGGTACCCCTGTCCCAAATTACTGTTGGGATTTGGGATCCTAATTGTATGTCCAGTTCACTTCCTGTTGACAGAAAATAACAAAAGGTACAATCCAGGGATAATTATATAATCTTACTATTTAATTAAAAATGTAAACCTCGATGAATTAATGTGATTTGTTTGCAAATTTCTTGTGTATTGAAGGAGTATTTGAAATTATTGAACAGGTTATACGATGTAACCTGGTTTGGGTCATTTTACGCTTAATAAACCGCGAAGCGGTATATGAAAAACAAAAATTGGCCCAGGCTAGGTTATGTAAGTATAACCTGTTCAACAAGTTAAATATTCCTTATAATTTAATTTTTTCAAAAAAATTTAATGATTCCTCGATTTTAATTACGATTATTTCATGTGACTATTTGAATTTGTCATTGACGGGTGAACACGTTGGTCACGTCACAATTCCAACCCAGGTTATCGGTATTCAGTATAGCCAAAATTTTCCAAGGCGGATTAGCCAATCAAATTGAAATATTCAAATCAAATTATATTATTTGGCGGTAAACTGGGGAAATGCTTGGTTAACTACACCTTTATCCCAGTGCTTAAGCTTGATAGTGTAAGACACTGCGCTTATATTGAGTATATATTAGTAATTAATCACATATACATTTACACCAATGCCGTCGTTAAGCATCATCAAAATGTTTTTTTTTTAAAGATGCTATGTTGATTTTAATTATTATAATCAATGGCAAAGAGTGGTGGAAGAAAATGCAGAACTAAGAGGCACCATTGAACGTGATAAGGAACAGATAGCTGAAATATCAAAACAATTGGGGTGAGCTTCGCTTAAAACACAATGCATTATTGATATAGAGGTTTAGAATAGGTGCTTATCTTCATCTGCAAAGTTCATATTTTCATTGAAAGTCTCTTATTGCACACAATACGAATAAACATTAGAGAACACAAAGGGGGCAATTAAAAATGGACAATCGATACATATTGGCAACATATGGTACACAAAACAAGGACGAAGAAAAACAAAACAAAAACACAACACGATATGTGTATGACACCATTATACGAAAGAAACACAAATTACACAAACAAGACATCCACCCTCCTAAGAACAACTGGAGGTACAGACAAACCGAACAGCGTTTTTATGCAGAAATCGTAGCAAAGATCACAACACGGAACTAAGAACATAAACAAGATATGACAACAACTTTAAGACTTTCTATGCAGCATGAAAACAAAACCCATTGTAGATGCTGTTACTATGTCGTCCGTCTTAAATGCTGACTATCTATGGTTCAAAAGGTTGTCCTAATCTTTACTGATACCGCTGTACTTAGTTTATGGTCACGTCGTCTGACAGAAACAATATTGAAATGGTATATTTGTTAGTTTCAACATAATTTTATTCATATAGCTGACATGTATTACCAGGGCAACAGAAATGTACAATAAGATTCAGAACAAAGAATGTACCTGAGGAAAGTTATTCCAGAAACGCGCGTGCTCATTAAGTTTGATATCTACGTTGCCATTGCATATATTGTGTTTAATTACAGGTTCAAGTGTCTTACTGCAAGGATAGGTTTTGAAATAAAATTGAAAAATTTCAACCTTTTAGTAATTAAATTATTTTATCCTGAGCTTGTTCTATATGAGCTGGCAAATTAGTATGACTGGATACGTTTTGCTATATACTGTCACTGGTCGAAATATAGCTTTTACTGATACCCTTGTCCCATATTACTGTTTGGCTTTGGGATCCTAATTGTATGTCCAATTTACTTCCTGTTGACAGAAAATAACAAAAGGTACAATCCAGGGATAATTATATAATTTTACTATTTAATTCAAAATGTAAACCTCGATGAATTAATGTGATTTGTCTGCAAATAAATAAAAAACAATATTATTGTAGTGTCTTTAAATATAAAGTTTCTTGTGTATTTAAGGAATATTTGAAATTATTGGACAGGTTATACGATATAACCTGGTTTGGGTCAGTTTACTCTTAATAAACCGCGAAGCGGTATATGAAAAGCACAAACTGGCCCAAACTAGGTTATGCAAGTTTAATCTGTTCAACAATTTCAAATATTCCTTAAAACTAAATTTTTGCAACAAAATTTAATGATTGCTCAATTTTAATTACGATTATTTCATGTGACAATTTGAATTTGTCGTTGGTGGATGAACACGTTGGTGACGTCACAATTCCAACCCAGGTTATCGTTATGGAGTATAGCCAAAATTTCCCAAAGTGCATTAGCCAATCAGATTGAAATATTCAAATCAAATTATATTATTTGGCGATAAACTGGGGAAATGCTTGGTTAACTACACCTTTATCCCAGTGTTTAAGCTTTGTATTGTAAGACACTGCGCTTATATTGAGTATATATTAGTATTGAATTACATATACATTTACATCTATGCCGTCGTTAAGCATCATCAACATGATTTTTTTAAGATGTTATGTTGGTTGTTATTATTATAGACAACAACAAAGAAGGGAGGAAGAAAATGCAGAACTAAGAGGCACCATTGAACTTGATCAGGAACAGATAGCTGAAATGTCAAAACAATTGGGGTGAGCTTCGTTTAAAACAAAATGCATTATTGATATAGAAGTTTAGAATAGGTGCTTATCTTCATCTGCAAAGGTCATATTTTCATTGAAAGTCTCTTATTGCACACAATGCGAATAAACATTAGAGAACACCCAGGGGGCAATTAAAAATGGACAATACATACATATTGGCAACATATGGTAGTTTTTTTTTAGTTTAAACATATTTTTATTTGCTAAATATAACAAATAGGGATCGGACACAAGTTTTACCAACTTATGAAGTCTTCTCCCGAATACAATAATTTACAATATGGATTAGCATGCGCAATGAAAGGATATAATATGTATATAATAGCATAGAGTTAAATAAACAAAGAATGATTATATACAAAAACATAGGTCTAGACAATATACGATAAAAAAAGAAAAAAAAAAAGAGAATAAATACTTTTGGAGATGTGTGTTGGTTCTTTAGATCATTTAGACAATTGTAAATCTCTTGGAGTCTTTAATATATTTAAAAGCATGTTTAAAAATAGTTGTATTTTCTTGATAGGAGCTCACTTCCTTTTGTCAGTAGATTTACATCAATATTAATATTAGAAGGTAGCCAGTTAAGACTATTAAATAATATTTCCCTATTATCTGTATATTTTTTCACAATCAAAAAAGAAATGGTGAGAATTTTCACATGGTGCGCCACAGTTACAGGAAGCATTTGATAAAATTTTAACTTTACATCAATCGTAATTCAAGAAGGATGCATTGCAACGAAGCTGTGTTAGAATTATATTTAGTTTTCTAGGACCATAAGAATAGTGTCTCGGAATTGGCACTGCGATTGAACTGCGGATTGCCTTTTTAAATTTAGGTAATGTGTCAAGATTACGTACTGTAAGATTAAGGCTATTCCATTCCCTTACTGTAGCTGGGACAAAAGAACCTCTAGTTAAAGATAGTCTACAGAATGGAACAATAATGTCGTTGCCATTTCGAAGGGAATAAATAGTTGTACTTTGGATTGTTGGGGGAATAAGATCGAGTAAATAAGAGGGTGTGCTACCGTTTTGGATATTATATAATAATTGGAGCTTTCTCCATATGGTACACAAAACAAGGACGAAGAAAAACAAAACAAAAACACAACACGATATGTGTATGACACCATTATACGGAAACAAACACAAATAACACAAACAAGACATGCGCCCTCCTAAGAACAACTGGAGGTATAGACAAACCGAACAGCGTTTTTATGCAGAAATCGTAGCAAAGATCACAACACGGAACTAAGAAAATAAACAAAATATGACAACAACTTTAAGACTTTCTATGCAGCCTGGAAACAAAACCCATTGTAGATGTTGTTACTATATCGTCCGTCTTAAATGCTGAATATCTATGGTTCAAAAGGTTGTCCTAATCTTTACTGATACCACTGTACTTAGTTTATGGTCACGTCGTCTGACAGAAACAATATTGAAATGGTCTATTTGTTAGTTTCAACATAATTTTATTCATATAACTGACATGTATTACCAGGGCAACATAAATGTACAATAAGATTCAGAACAAAGAATGTATAAATGTTGGAGTTTAACGAAAGTCTATATTTTTAATGGACTAACATTAATATATTGGGACCGTAGTGGCTGTGATCGTATGGTAGTTGGATTTACTACTATAACCACTGATGTTGTGAGTTTTAATTCCGCTCAGGGCGAGGTGTACAACATTATGTGAAAAAGTTTGTCAGTACGTCACTTGCGGCAGGTCGGTTGTTTTCTCCGGGTACTCCGGTTGCCTCCATCAATAACACTTACTGCCACGATATAACTGAAATGTTGCTGAAAGTGGCGTTAAAACAATAAAACCAAATCAAACAAACCATCAATATATGATCAATTGTATACAAAATTGTTATTTAAGACAGCAAAATATAAAGGATATAATAACGAATTTTTCATCATTAACATCTTCGGATGTGCTATAATCATTTTACGATAGTAACTAAATATAAAAGGAGTATGGAAGTTGACAATCTGATGACAATCAGATCTCTCTCTTGTTTCCTTTTACTGATATGAAGCTTCTAAATCGTGACATATCAGTAAAATGAAGCAAGTGAGATATGTGTTATAATCAGATTGGGAAAATAGCGGAAGTAAGCAAACAAAGAGCTAACCATTTTAGTAATTTGATAAATGTACCGGTAATAAATGTTATTGTATATAATAAATGACGTTGAAAATGATATAATAAATTTTGTTTTCTAACTTTACAATGTCATATTAATTATGTTAGTATACACTATGCAAACATGTGGTTAGTTGTGTCTTTATGTGATATTGCCCATAGCAATTATTGAAAAAACATTCAATAGATATAATGAACACATATTCGTAAATCAGGTGTGTTCACAATACTATATCATGTATGGTTTTGTGAATTATATAGTGTATATATAATTTGAAATAATGGGACACTGTTATCTTATATTACTTTTAAATGTATTACATCAAAATTCATTGCTATTCTTAATGACGTACGGTCATCCCTGGGATTTACCATACAGTTATTTGCATACACCTTGTAGTTATACATTTCTGAATAGCATGATGTCAGTTATGAAACTTGTGGACTTCATTTACCGACTTCATCAGCAAGAAAAAAAATATATCTTAGGAATGGCGAACTCTATGGTGACGTGGATCAACGACATCCATAAACGAAAAAAGACTGTCAATTATAGTAGTATAGGTAGACCACAAAATATGACTCTTGTCAGTTTTGTAACAGATATGGAATTAATACTAAATCGTGTCACTGACATGAAAAATAATATGTAAGTGAAGTGTTATTTTTATTATAACCTGCAATATCTTTTGCATAATATTAAAGTTGTAATTACCTGGGAATATAGCAATATACCTACCCCACCGAAATCTGTGTATGTCTCTTATGCGAGACGAGTTCGTCAGATACTGAACTCGCTCATATGACGTGACATAAAGATGTGTGTAGATAATCATATCGCTCATGTATTCTCTGCCTAAAGGGAGTAACCTTCTAATTAGAATATTTGGTTATATATAGTTGAATATAGAATAAATGCGTACATATGCATGATTGTCTTCGAATTGTGTACCCTATGTTGCCAGTTTCTCTGGATTGTCCACATTTGATTTCCCCTTCGGTATTTTCTAGCGTTTATTCACTTAAACAGCAGTAAGACGAACTAGTTTATTCTGATTCCGAGAGTACAATTAGTCTTTGCTCATTATTCACACTGATGTGTGCTTCAACCCGAAACAGCAAATACAGGTTTTCAGGTTTTGGTGTGTGTCGACCGGAATCTAACACATATTCTTTCTCAGTCGAGGCGAGCATGACAACCATTCTGCCAGATAATCAGTCTTGTATGAGTGGTAACTGGCGGTATAATCTGTATACTATTTGATGTTTTTCATTTTTGTGCATCATGTCATTAAGACCGGAGGGAGGCTTTGGTTCATACAGCTAGTTTTACTCGGCCACTTTTCATTGAAGTACATGTAACAAGCTAGGAAAGTGTGTGGTCGCATATTTGTGTCATAGGGTGCCACAGATTAGAGGAAACCGAAGGGGCAATCAAGACTGAACAATCCAGAGAACGTGGCAACATTGGTTACACAAAACACAAGACGAAGACAAACAAAACAAAAAACACAGCACATAAAACAAAACAAGTTTTGCATTTGGATTTTGGAACTGTATCCACAGTGTGGTATTCTTCGTTTATCATTTTATTTATCGTTCAGTCGTTAAAAAAAGTTGTCAGATGGGAATCAAAAGATGTAAATCGAAGAACAGATAATTGATTTAAGATATTCAAAAACACTTTAAGTATTTGTATGTATAAATTAATTCACCACACTTCTAATATGGATGTATGTACTCATATATTTAAATAAGTTCCCAACTCTCTTATGTGTTATGAATTAAAACTGATAATTAGCATATCGATCATTAACCGCGGCTGCCCATTCTTTAGTCTATTTATTCCAGAGGTGTTTATTAACTGCTAACATCGCTAACTAAGCAACCTTAAATCCAACAAATATTTGTTGTTTTCTTGTCAATATATATAGACAATAAAGACATTTTCATGACATTCAAATCAAAACTTTACAAACTAGCAGATAGTAGATGCATGATGTGGATAAAAGCTCATTTTACTCTTTTTGAAGACATAGAAAACAACTATGAATTTTACACAATTCTTATGAACATATGAAACAAAATCAATATCCTTTTACATCAATAACTGCCTTTGCTGTGGATCAACTAGTGTTACCTGTATCTTCATCTTTCACCACTGATTGGACAGATTCTAAATTAGACAAACATGTAATTCAATTAGTAAGTAAAACTCATATAACAGAACATTCAACCGAAAATGCATTTTAAAAATGTTAAATTAATATGAAAGGCAAACATCGTGGAATTTTTTGAATAAATATTCCCACTTAATATGTCACTAAATTATAGCTAACATCAACTGCATAACATTACAAATCCGCCCAAAAGCAGATTTTAAGAGCAAATCGCATAAGTTGTGACAGTAGGTAATTCTGTTTTGCCGTACAGTAGTGCAAATGATATGCGTTTGACCCAAGATTTTAGCTCTTTCGGGGAGAGTATCGCTCATGTTCAGTTGATGACAAAAAATGTCGGATGCAAGTATAAATATATTCCGTGTGTACCACACAAGCATAATTGTACACATAAAAATGGTTCACACCACATGAAAAAGACAGATTCCTCAATAATCATTGTCAGGAATGTGTGTGTGCTTACCTCAGCATCGATGATTGTTTATCTTTTCGTAACGAGGTCATGATCGGCAATCATCGGAACAAAACAACCGAAAGTTAATCAGTTTCCACAACAATGGCGAGGACGATAAACATGCACACGGATTTGCATACTTCTAACTGTTGGGAACATATTTAGACTTGAAACATGCATGAATAGTTTAGTAAAGGTACCGCCGTATTCCAAATTGAATTGTCAGGGGAAAATTGTCTTCACCCAAAACTGGTATGATATTACTTTAATATCATATCAACACAATAAATATTGTCTCTAATACATGTTTTTCTATAAATTGATCGTTGATTTTCACCGGGTACTTCTGTTGCTTCTATAATTTCAATTTTCTATTTTTAAAGCACTTCTGTTTGTAATATATAAATAATGTAATTATGATCAAATCTAAGGTTTCCTTCCTCAGGTATCAATGGATATCCTGTTTAGGTCCTTTGGTTTTATTGCTCCAAAGACCTTTAAATTATATGACTTTCGGGTTTGAGCATATCTGCCTTTAAGGTTATTCAAGAAGCGCAGCGTGTACACTTAATTTGATATCTATGTGTGTCTACTTATATGACACATATATGTTTATGGAATTATATAATGTTTGTCAAAATGGTGTTCGGTTATTGGTTCGCAACGTCACTTTCAGCAGTTGTTCATTTATATGTAACCAGGGGAGAAAACTCGTACTGACCAGTGAATCCCACAGCAATTGGTAGATTTGTGGAAAATCTGTGACATTTGAGTTGAAAATAGAACCGTTAACCAATATAAGTGGGGATAGGCTTGTGATCAGAAGTAATTGATCTTAACCAGTAGGCCGCCTAGGCTCCCCTATTATCAAAACACCTGCATTTGTAACGCAATAACGTGCATGTTTATGGATCAACATAACTGGGTCCAAATTCGTAGTAGAAACGATATCTTATATTTCTGTGTGATGTTTTGTTGATTGTTACTTGTCCTTTTTCATTTAGACATTGTATTGTCTGTCCTTCGATTTACGGCTTCTGCTTGCCTCTTTTAGTATCCTCTTTGATTGGTTTTTACAATCCAAAGTTTTATTTTTCGGAAGTATCACTAGCCGTTGGTTCTCTTTGTAGATTGACGCATATGCATACGGATTTGCAACAAAGAGCAGCACATATTGAATCACTCCAGCGTGCAATGCAAGATCTAAGATATCAGATTGATGAAAAAGACGATAAAATAAAGGATATGAAAAGGGAGACGGAAGACCTGCGAACAAGGTAAGTAATACATGTCAGTCGTTTTATTAACAGGTGTATGTACATATTGTTGCCGTTTAACCCCCTTAAGTCGTGTTTACTAAGGGAAATATTAGAAGGCTGAAACAGGAACAATAATTTGCATGGATCCTTTGAAATGGCTATAGGTTGATAAATACAAATATAAGTCAGGATAAGTTTAATTCTGATAATTAAGATATATATTAAATAGTAATATACTATAAGTATTACAAACTAATTTGTTGAACAAATAGGTACTGTAATCCCTCTAAAACATATGAAGGCTGTTTTGTACAAATTTAGATGAAGTCTGATTTCACAAAATTAGATGAAGGCTGATTTCAGCCTTCAGCCTTTAAAACTATTTATTAAATAATTTAAATACAAAGTTTCTTAAACTATTAAAGCATATGATGTTCCGTCAAACTTTACGATAGCTTTACTATATACATATATATGCCAAATAGAGCGTAACTAGGGTTTTAAGTTGAAGGCTGATTATTAGCGAACCAGGAAGGCTGACCTCAAGAGCAGATAATCAAACACATGGCTAATTTAAATATCAGCATCAATTTCGCCGGTTCAACCAATTGCCATTCCCAACTGAGTTTTCATTTTGTCTACTCCTCTTTGAGCCATGATTTTAATTCAGGCTGAAGAAGGCAGATTTATTGCTACTAAAATATACGTCTGCTCTTCAAAAGCAACGACAAAATATTCTCCCGAAGGCTGATTAAGACCCCTTTTTATTGGTCCCACCCCTGATATCAGCCAATCAAAAGTATGCTCTATAAAATAACGTCTCGCGAGAATTCCAACCAATACACAAATACGCTAAAATATTGATGGCTGACGTAGTAAACAACAAAGTATCTAACTGGAATGTGAGGGATTACAAATGAATAAATACATTATACAGTTAGCAATTAAGTAATAAATACACATAATTAAATAAACAAACCTCAAATTTTCACGATAACTGTCAAATGGTTCTGCTTGCACAACACACGTGAAAATTCCCGAAGTATTCAAAAAGTAAACAAACGTGAGTACGAGTAACTGCAAACTCGTAACATATCCCCTTCTTATACGCATTTGTCCCTGAATTCTCATATAGCATATTTGCTAATCAAATACAATAAAAACGTGATAAGTTGACAGTTAACTTTAAACATTTTACCATTAAAAATATAACATTTTAAAATAACTTCCTATCTAGAGGAAAATATTTAAATTGAATTGAAAATTCAATCTTAGACTGTAACACATATAAATATTAGATTCAATAATATACAACATAGCACAACTACTATATGGGATAAATAACTAAATATAGAACAGTAAAACATGAGAAAAGAAAAAGAAACTTTTTATCAGCCTTAAATCAAAGACATCATAAGCTTTTCTACGGTAATACTGTGCTCTGTAGCATACAATTTCGACATTTCATCATAGTAGCAATCACAAAAATAATATGTAAAATTTCTCCCTCCTCCCCCTTAAATTGAAATACTATTAATGTCTATGAATAATATCCCCCCCCATTGTTCTATATAAGAAAATATTCATGCTGCAAGTCTAAAATTCTTCGTTGTGTGTTAAGTTCCAAATGTTTGAGTTCATAGAAGGCGGCTTCTACTTGTAGTTCTTTCAATTGGCGTAAGTCTTTTGGTAACATGTCGCTATGGTATCTTCTACCATTCCTTAGAAAATTCAAAATATCTGGAAAATATTTTGGGTCACGGTTAATAAATTAAGTAGACCTTCCTTCCACTAAGTATGGTTTGACAGTTGAATTTGCTTTTATAAGTTCAAATAAAACGGAATCTGGAACATTGTTAATTGTGTTAGCCCAGGTTTCAAATTTCAACCCCCAATGTTCAGCATGAATCTAGTTTTCTGTCCTTTGTCTATTTGCACTAGTTGCAAGATTCTAGTTGGTGTTGCTGTATATACTTGTTCTGGTTTGTTAGTGTTTATCTCAGTAATGTCTACAACTTCTGTTACATTCACCCTATCTTCATTTGTATCACTGTCCTTTCAGTTTTTCTCACTATTATTTTGTAAACCATTCATATCATCATCATCATCATCATCATCATCATCATCATCATCATCACTAAATTCTCCTTCCATTATTGATATATCTCCCTTTTCAGACGACGTCGATGATGCTTCACTATCCACCATTAATTCAATTTGTTCTCTCTGGTACAGACTGTCACCAGCTGGACCCACATACTTACTGGGCTCTTCATGAGCCTTACCAGCAGCAGCTGAAAATTTGACTGGTGTTACCGGTAGACCTTTGACTGGTGTTATCGGCATAGGCCAACGGAATGCCCCTTTCTTCTCCTTACTCTTTTCCCAAAACTTCATTTTTACCGGTGTGTATATATTTGTCAATACCGCTCTTTTCTTTGGACTCCTTTTTTTATTTTTGAAAACCTTTCATGTAATGGGTGACCTTCTTATTTGATCATTTGTTAGACTCATCTTTTCCGCAAAGGACATTCTAACGAGAATGACTGTCATCTCTATTCATTTGAAATTCCTCATATGCCTCCTTATCCTCTCTAGTTCAGGTCATGGTCGTCCTATTAATGGGTTCCGGTTCTCCTTTACAGTTTTTGTGAGGAGGCAACTGACGAGCATATACTATTCTGCACTCCTGACACCTCCATCTATAGCCAGAATGTTTTTTTGTCATGTGCCTTTTGCACATTATGGACTGATCAAAATTATAGTCCTCACACATTCCACATCTATATACTGTAACCTGTAATGACAATATATGAAATATTTCTAGTATTTATAATTTCATATATATATTATTTATTTCTATCTTAATATAAGATTGGATAGACTTTTACTGATACCACGATATTCCATTCGCATGGTATTTTGTTTTGTTTATTAATCCTATTCCCACAGTGGAGGATTTTCACCTTTATAGGGTTTTAACCTATCTTGGTGTACCACCTTTGGTTTATACTTTGGTCCTTTTCTAATACGATAAATAACATCATTTATTTCATCTATCACTATGCATGGACCTTCCCAATTACTTTGTAACTTTGGACATATTCCCTTTGTTCTGTGTGGATTATGTAGCCACACAGCTGATTCTACTACAATATTTTGCATTTTAGATCCAATATCATATTTCTTTTTCATGTTGTCACTTGACAATTGCAACTTCTTTCTTGCAAAGACGTGAATTTTCTCTAATTTCTCAGATAAATTAGTTGCATAATCCGATATCAATCCTGAATTAGAATCATTCCCATATATT
>MJUT01036648.1:46240-58751 GCA_002080005.1 Gigantidas platifrons | reverse complement strand
TAGGATGCCTTCATTACCTATATCAGCAATAAATACATTATGCTGATAAACAAAATTTCCTAAAGAAATTTGGACATTAATTTGTCAAATAAAAGGTGAGGTTTCACCTGGAGCAGTAACTAGATGAACATTCACAGGATAAGCCTGTGTCAATAATGAGGGTTGAACGTTTTCTATAAACTTTTTGCTCAATATTGTTACATTAGCACCTGTATCAATTAAAAAGCCAAACATTTATTTTGTAGCTTAGCTTTTGCAAAATGTCCCTCATTATTATTCCAAGTTTCATTAATGTTTATTGTTTGGGGCCTCCTTGCAGATGTCTGGCTCTGACCTATGAGCCCGACCTCCATTGGTTTCCCTTGTTCATTGTATTTTGGTCATAACTCGTATTGAAATTATTTTTGGTACTATTACCCCAATTTCTATTGAATTTACCATTATTTCTGGTTTGTCGATTTTGATAATGTTGATAGTTATTTGAACTTTGAGGGTTGTTTATGTTAACCTCCCCAAATGAACCTGCATTGGTCAGTCTATTTTGCACCATATCTCTAAGTTCCTTAGTGAAATAACTAATTTCCTTCTTTAAATCCTCAAAATTATCTTTAAGGTGTTTGATATTGTCTACTGAATTATTTATTTTGACAGGGTTTAGATCAGGGGTTTGTTCTCCCACCTTCCTATTAATTCTCCTTTTTTGTCTATCAGAAAGTTTCAAAGTCTCAAGTCTGGCTGCTAAAGTTTCAGCTTCATTGATGTTTTCAGGATTAACTTCTCTTAGACGAAGTCTTATATCCCCATCAGGCATAGCATCAATGATATGTTCTAATGAAAGAGCACTAATAAGGGTAGAATGAGCAATAGGATATGCCAGCCTTGTTAGTTTCTTAATAAATACTTTGTGCTAATTCAGGCAGAGTATCATCTTTCCCTCTTATTCTAGTTTGTAGTTTTGCTCTATATAATTCAGACCTTTCTGCTGAACCATATCTATTGTTTAATACCTTGACTAAACTATCATAATCCCTTCTTTGATCCCTGTCTAGTTCATTGAGTAGAGCTATTGCATCCCCTTTCTTTTAATCTACCTGCCAAATACAAGGACTTTGTAATATAGTCTCAGATATCAATTTCTGCTAAAATTTCAAATTGAGCTAAATACTCATTTAAGTCATCATCCCCATCATATAATTGAGGCTTCATAATAATATTTCTATCATTTTTACAATTAACCACTGGTGATGGATCTCTTGGTACCAGATGTCTATCCAAGTCTATATAGTTATGATTAACATTTTCAGTACTTTTTGTAACATTTTTAGTACTTTTTGTAATATGTCAGTACTTTTTGTGTTTGTATTGAAATGTGTTTGTTCAAGTAATGTATTTGACTTGAATTTATTATCTATTTCTTGTGTGTGAGAAAGTTTATCAGGTACTACTCTCTCTTCTTCCATTGATATTTTTAAGGCATCAGATGCCTCTTTAATTTTAACTTTATTCCGTTCAATTATTTGATCTATTGCATTTATACGACCTTTTATATCTACTATATCTGTATTGACTTTATTGGTCAAATGCTCAAATTTTGATGCAAAAGTGTGTCTGCATTGTGTGAAATCATTACATATGTCTTCCCAAGCATCTTTTAAAATTCCATTCAAATCAGGGTCAGACATCCTTCTATTTCTATTTTCAACATTTAATTCAATAAAAGAAGCATTTAATGGCAAAGGACTGTCTTGGTCCCCTTCTATATGTATATCTCTAGAGGGTGTAGTATTTACGATTACTTCATGGGAATCATCCATACTTATTTTCAACTTTCCAATGAAAATTGCTTTTCTCAACCACCAACTTCAAATTTATTTTAAAAAAATCCCACTTCTGTGACACCAGTGTTGCCGTATAGCCACCTTAAGCCGAGTTTACTAAGGGAAATATTAGAAGGCTGAAAAGGAACAATAATTTGCATGGATCCTTTGAAGTGGCTATAGGTTGATAAATAAAAATATAAGTCAGGAGAAGTCTAATTCTACTTTATGTAGATATATATTAAATAGTAATATACTATAATTATTACACACTAATTTGTTGAACAAATAGGTACTGTAATCCCTCTAACACATATGAAGGCTGATTTGTGCAAATTTAGATGAAGGCTGATTTCACAAAATTAGATGAAGCATGATTTCAGCTTTCAGCCTTTAAAACTATTTATTAAATAATTTAAATACAAAGTTTCTTAAGCTTTGCAAAAATATGATTTTCCGTCAAACTTTAGGATAGCTGTACTATATATATGCCAAATAGAACGTAGCTAGGTTTTTAGGTTGAAGGCTGATTATTAGCGAATCAGGAAGGCTGACCTCAAGAGCAGATAATCAAACACATGGCTAATTTAAATATCGGCATTAATTTCGCCGGTTTAAACAATTATTGGGTTTTCATTTTGTCTACTCCTCTTTGAGCCATATCTTTAATTCAGGCTGAAGAAGGCTGATTTATTTTTATATTACTTCTATTGCTACTAAAATATACGTCTGCTCTTCAACAGCAATGATAAAAGATTATCCCGAAGACTGATTAAGACCCCTTTTTTTTGGTCCCACCCCTGATCTCAGCCAATCAAATGTCTGCTCTATAAACTAACGTCTCGCGAGAATTCCCGCCAATACACAAATACACTAAAATATTGATGGCTGACGTAGTAAACAACACAGTATCTAACTGGAATGTGAGGGATTATAGATAAATAAATACATTATACAGTTAGCAATTAAGAAATACATATCCTCGATGATCATAAGTTCGTTATCCTAAGCTGTTTAGCAAGGAAAAGTTTTGCATACTCATACCAGAAATTAATTTGACTGTTTGTTAACATTCTCTAGATATTTGCTAATATTTGTATACCCTTAATTTTTAAATAATTCGAAAAAGAATAGGACCAGGATCTATATCCGTAACGTGACCCATTTCCGAAATGAAAGCGGCCATGCTTCAAACTGCGCATGTCTGGGCGAGTGAAAACTTCCTTATGTTGGCTCCGAAATGTTTTCTAATAACAATAGTAATTGAACCTTATTTGCCACAAAAATTGGTATACATACTCACCAACACATGTTTTATCTATTCTCATTCATTATTTTACCAAAAAGAGTGTGAAAAATACTCACACAAAAACCTGTGATATTGACATTTTTTACCGCCAAAATCGTGTCACATGACCACCATAAAAATAAACAAACCGGACGTAAACAAAAGTAACACACACGGCTGTCCTGTCTGCTTTACTTTAGCTCAATTAACAAGGGCAATCTTTGTGCAAGTTATCCTGTACCCTTGAGTAGCCCAAGGGACGAAGACCTAACTTGTTATACTTTTATTAACATCATATCCGGCTGTACTATGCATTTGCACTTATTTTCAGATTTCGAGCTCAACGAGCATACAATCAAAACATTTCTGATTATATCTCTGTTGATGCTCTATGTAACAAAAATACTACACTTGGATACTGTGATCAAATGTAATGACATATTAAATCCAAGCTTTAATAACCACCATAATAATATAGCTCCAGACAACTCCTGGTCAACACCAATTGCAAACAAAGAGAATAAGACTTCAGATATCTATTCTTTCTCTCTTAATTGTCGCATCAAGGCAAATAAATCCATTAAGCATGAAAGGTTAGTACTAACATATTTATGTAGCCTACTTCTTGCAAACTCATATGCACCTGAACCCAACCCAGGTCCACCAAAATATCCATGTGTAGCTTGTAATAAAGCTGTCACTTGGAAGCATAAAGATACATGTTGCGATGACTGTGAGCAGTCGTACCACATAAACGGCCAAGGTATATATCATTATATGTATGAAATATTAAATAACAGTACTTTATCATGGGAATGTTCAAAATGTGGTATGCCACACTTCTCAAACACATTCTTCAACAGCACTATAAAACATCAAACAGCTTCTTAACACTAGATGATGAAGAATGTATTCAAGATTCTATAGGTAATCCATCTCACAAATCTTCGCCTATACATAGACAACCTTTTAAGTCAAAGAGCTCCAAAATAAACAGTACATCACCACTCAGAGTACTTACTATAAATTTCCAATCCATTCAAAATAAGAAACCACAACTAGATCAAATAATAGAATCATGTAAACCTACAATGATTTTTGGCTCAGAAACATGGCTGTCAGATAGCATTTCAACATATGAATACTTTGATCCAACTAAATATACTGTTTATAGCACAATCAGAAAAGACTGCTATGGGGGAGTTCTAATTGAAATTTCCAATGACTACACAACATCACAAGTCACAGAATTAGACACAGACTGTGAGATAGTTTGGGCAACAATAAAATCAACGGGAAACAAAACACTATATCTAGGAACATATTACAGACCACATTCAGATAAAGGAGAATCATTAGAGCAACTCAATAACTCCTTAAGCAGAGTATGCAATAAAACAAATGCAAACATATGGCTAAATGGAGATTTCAATCTAGGCCACATTGACTGAAACATTCCATCAGTAGTGCCGAGTAAACCAGATCCATCCTTGCACCAAAACTTACTTGTATATATTAAATGACCATCATCTAATACAAGTCATAGACAAACCAACATGAAACGATCGAACATTAGATCTTCTGTGTATGTCAAATCCATCTTTCATAAACAAAATTGAAATGTTACCACCTATGGGTGATCACGATATTATCTTCAGTGACATCAATATATCACTACCTCAAATAAAACAAAAGCCTCACAAAGTATATCAGTATAAAAAGGCTAACTAGAAAAAAATTGAACAAGACTTGCATACCACTCACTCACATATGAAAGAAAATCAAAATCATATGGATGTAAATGATCTATGGAATTATATCAAAAACTCTACTACTGATTCCATAAAGAAAAACATATCAACAAAATCAATTGGTAATAAAACAACACTACCATTGGTAGCACCTCAAATTAAAAAGCTAATAAACAAGAAAAACAAATTATTCAAAAAGAAAAAATCAAACAGTAAACATACTAAAACATACAAAGAAGTTAAAACAATACTCCAGAAAGAAATGCGTAATTCATACTGGAATTACATTGAACATATGACATAAATGAACCAGATCAACAAAAGTTCAATAAACAACCCAGAAATGTATACTCCTATAGAAAAAGCCAGAACAAAGAAAACACCAGTATAGCACCTCTTAGAAGTGAAGGAGTCTTACATGCAGATCCAACAGAAAAAGGCAATATCTTAAATAGGCAATTGCAATCAGCCTTTTCATCACAGGCAAACACGGAAATTCCAGATAAAGGTCCTAGTACGCATCCAATCATGAAAAATATCTCAATTTCCAAAAAAGGCATACTTAAACTTATCAACAACATCAACCCCAAAAAAGCTGTTGGTCCAGACAACATCGCTGGTAAAATACTAAAAGAAAATGCAAACATTTGCTCAGACATGCTTACCATCATTTACAAAAAATCAATGGAAACAGGGCAAGTTCCACTTGACTGGAACCATGCAAATGTAACACCAGTATACAAAAAGATAGACAAACACCACCCAGCAAATTGCAGGCCAATATCTCTAACCTGCATTCCTGCAAACTGCTAGAACATGTAATCGCTAGTAATATGATGGAACACCTGGAATCAAACAACATATTGTACGAAATGCAACATGGTTTTTATATCGAATAGGTCATGCGAATCACAAATAATATCACTTGCTCACCAACTAGCACAAAACAATGATCAAAACATTCAAACAGACTTAATAATAATGGACTTCGCAAAAGCTTTTGATAAAGTACGCCACAAAAGACTCATCTTCAAGCTAATATGTTATGGTATATCTGACCAATTAACAAACTGGATAACATATTTTCTTGCAAACAGAACACAGACAGTACTTTTAGAAAACACAACATCTGAAAAAATTGCAGTCACCTCTAGCGTGCCCCAAGGAACTGTACTAGGGCCCATACTGTATCTTATATACATTAACGACCTATCATATTACATCAAATACAGCCAAATAAGACTCTTTGCAGATGATAGCTTTATATATAGACCTATTAAAACACAACCAGATTGCATAAAACTACAAGAAGACCTTGAATCAGCTATCAATTGGGAACATGATTGGCGAATGGCATTTCATCCAGACAAATGTAACAACTTAAGAGTAACAACAAACAATTTGCCACAACATTTTTGCTACAACATGAATGGGCACATCTTAAGATCAGTACAATCAGCAAAATATCTAGGAATAATACTATCACCAGATTTAAAATGGAACAATCACATTCAACAAATGTCATCCAAAGCAAAAAAAATCTCTTTCATTCATCAGACGCAACCTTCAAATTAATTCAAAATCTGTATAAGATAGAGCATACTAATCTATTGTACGACCCTAACTAGAATACTGCTGTTCTGTCTGGGACCCATATACCACCGAAAACATCTATAAAATCAAATCGATCAGGTCCAAAGACAAGCAGCAATATATTCATACCACAGACACCACAATACTAGCAGCGTCACATAAATGATACACTCACTTAATTGGCAAACACTACAAGAAAGATGTCTAAAAACTAGATTACATATATTCTATAAAATAATCAACAACAAAATTGCAGTTCCATATGAAGACATCCTAATACCTAGCCAATCCAGAACAAGATCTACCCATTCAAATACCATCAGACAAATACAGTGCAACAAAGACTCATTCAAATTTTCATTCTTCTGCAGAACTATCAAAGATTGGAATAAATTACCTGAACATATCACAAATAGTACCTCTACAGAATTTTTTAGGGAGAGACTGACACATGATGTCCTCCTTAAAACATTTCCACACCTGATCTAATAGTCGACATCATGTTGTTATCTTATACAATAAAAAAAATTATAAAAAAAATGAAAATTAATAAAAATTGTCATGCCAGGCATGCGCTGGAAAGTAACCTTCATCAAGTTGAAGATTTTCCGTATTGAAAAAAGAAGAAGAGGTTCGTGACCCTGATGTACCATCTTATTATGCACACATGCGCAAACAATCTGACAATAGATGAGACCATGCATATTGTATTTTTATTTTCGGCAATTGCGTATTACAGTACGATGAAAACAACAAGGATTATAATATTAAGAAAGAAATCAACATAGAAATTTTTGTATAATGTCCTTAAATATATTTTTTTATAATTTTTACTTGTTATTTCATTGAAAAATCACTCATGAAAATGACGTTTTATAGCTAAGAAACATATCAACAAACAAAAGCAAAAAAAGTAATTCCATTGACCTTACAAAGAAAAATGTCGTCATGTGACCTTCAAGCAGATGGTGAATCATCATTTGAAATGTCAACAGACCGACTGAAGGGATTTCCCAAAGAATTCTTCAAACATCAAGTTAAGGAAGAAAAATTAAAACTGAAATCAGCCATTTTTCACCATTTAAAAAAAAAAAAGCTGCAATAACTTACCTGTTTCTGTTCCATTTTCATCTAAAAGTAGCATGTGCTTTGGGAAACGTCAGCGTTACTTGCACGTTGCAGAAGGTAAATATTTATTGATGCCGTCACGAGCTAAAGGGAAAACACTGAATGTCACGAACTTACAATCATAGCGAACTAAGAATCATCGACGATACACATAATTGAATAATCAAACCTCAAATATTCACGATAACTGTCAACTGGTGGTCAAATGGTTCTGCTTGCACAAAACACGTGAAAATTCCCGAAGAATTCAAAAAGTAAACAAACGCGATTACGAGTAACCGCAAACTCGTAACAATATTTTGTATATGATGTACATTCGATGTTCCGTTGAAAGACATCAAATAATGAAATAAACAAATACCACACAGTCGGACCAGAAAAGTCGTTGAAACTTAGGCAAAATCGATATCCCTGACGCAAATATACCGTTCACTCTCCTGGCTTGGTACAATAATAGGTAAGTTAATGCCACTACAGATAGACGTTGTACATTTAATTATTGTGATGAATATTTTATTTCCTGTATTACAGCCAAGACTTTAACCGGCATTCACTGTATATATGGCACGGCTGCATACCCTTTGCGAACAATAAAGTTTAGCCCCCCCCCCCCCCTTTTTGTTGGGGTGTGTGTTCCTCATCTTTATAGTTTTTTGTGCTATTATGTATCTTTACGTTCTTAGTTCCGTATTTTGATTTCCGCATAAAACGATGTTCGGTTTGTCTCCACCCCCAGTTGTTTGTAGATGTTAATGTCTTATTGCGTTTTTGTGTGTGTGTGTATGTTTGCGGATATTGATGTCCAACATTTTTTCCTATCAAACGTCGTTGCGTTCCGAGATCCTTGTTCTGATGTCCGCTCCGATTTCCACATAAAGACGATGTTCGGTTCGTCTTTACCTCCAGTTGTTTGTAGGGGGGTTATACCTTATTTACATTATTTGTGTTTGCGCATAGTGAGCATGAGTTAATTACAACAATTTACCTTTAGTGGTATTGCTTTTTATCACATCTAGTTTGTTAAATTGTCAGTTTATTATTTGGACAGGGTCAGTGAAGCATAGATGATTACCTTTGTGAAAATGCCAATCGGTGTCATTTTTACGGAGTTATTTCCCCTGAAACTGAACAATGTCGTAGAATTTTGATTCTCAAAACGGGTCAAAATGTTATGATATAAAAACAAAAAGGGGACAATCAATATACGGTATAGGCGTTAACTTTTGCGGGAATTAAGATTCGCTACTATAGAGGTCAAAGATATTCGCTAGTTTTGTTTATTTCGTCGTTGTGTTCAAATCAATGAATCCACATTATAAATGTGGGTATTTTTGGGAATTGATTGGCTAAGATAGCGAAAATAAACATTTAGGTCACAGAAACATCAATCTTCGTCAACCAGTCTTTGTTTTTACTCCATAATAATATGTGCTTTGCCACGATTCAGTACATGCCAGTTTTGTTTTATCTGGACCGGGGGTCGAATCCACGATGCTACAGCACTTGAGACGTGCATATTAACATTAATACCACCGATCCTGTCAGATTGTGTAAGGAATACATCACACCCTTAATACTTTTAAGCTTCACATTGCCGTAAGTTTTGAAACTACTGAAATGAACATGTCGATATATGATTTAAGGCGCGCTGTGAGTTTTTCATTAATAATGATTGTAGGAAATTTGACCGGGTGGTAATTGATATTATTTACAAAACTATTTTGCAGGTTAAGTAGTCTTGCTGGTGATAAGCTAACAAAGGGCAATCCAGCCATTACTGATCTCGGGGATCCAAACCGTCCAATGAAAATCGCAGAAAAGTATAGTGAGCTGTATGATAATGAATGGACGGATGCTATTGACTGTACGGTCGAGGTGAAGGCATTTTATCCTGATATGAAAATGGCAGAGATTGAAGAAGTAATCATACGTCATCTATATCAGTTAGTGACGGTAAGTTTACTTTTTAGTATGGTCTGGTAACCCACTCAAATCAATATGTTAAAGTATGTTTTACATTTAATGCCATTATAAAATATTAATATAGGAAATGCTTGATGTTACATCAACACAGTTCAATATCCTAACCGCTATTTTCCGTTAGAACAGTTTGAAGATACCAAAGGGATAAAATTGTATATATATCTTATTCAGTGGGCATTACGCGTTTCTGAAATAACCTTCATCAAGAACGATCAGAATCAACTAATAGATATAGTATAACTAATCGTAGATTTTGAATATCAAAATAAGACCACGAGTGACCGAAGTGCGCATAAGGATTAAACGAGTGGACGGTACTTGTTCCGTCCACGAGTTTAATCGTTAATGCGTATTCGGTCACGAGTGGTCTTATTTTGATATTCAAAATGTATGATTTAGTTATACTGTTTATTATATAGACTTTCAAAATTTCTTATATATTATTTCTTTTATTTGTATATTTGATTGCACGCGTTTGAATCTACGAGCAATGATACTACAGGGTTCAGTTGGAAGGGTCTGCCATCTTGAAAATGTGAAATCCTATTTTTCATATTTACAACAATGTACAAAAATAATTAAAATGCTTACCTTGAAAGCTTATTTTAGTTAAATCAAATCACAATTGAAGCGTATACGAAGCCAAATAGCGTCTAATCTTTACGTTTCAAACTGCAGTCTTCATATGACGTCAATGACGTCAACTTGGTTATGTGCCAAAGTCATCAATAACATTTCGCGGATTTTTTTCAGCTTACAATCGTATGTGTATTCACCGTTGCACAACAAGGGACGTAACCACCACACTTATAGTTTTGCAAAAGTAGTTCCGGTTGGAAAAAATTGATATTTCACATGTGAATTACCGGAATTTATTTCACGGATAAATCCCCATAATTCACACCTATCTATATGATAAGAAAGACATATTACATAATTACATATTTAGAAGCTGCAAATTTTAAATTAAATACAACATGGCTAATTAACGATGTCAGTGCCGAAACACTGACTACTGGATGGGCGATACTCTCGGGGACTTATAGTCCACTAGCAGGGGTATCGACTCCGTGGTAGTAATAAATACGTAGTTATAAAATTTGGTCTAAACAGCGTGTTTCTGTAATAACCAGGTACGCTCAAAATCAAATGGTTGTAAAGCCAAAGAGTGTTTTAATAAGATAATAAGAAGCCATAAATAGAAAAGGAGTGTCCATTCAATGGTCAAAAGAAAGACAACAAAATGAGAAACAATAGTCTACCAAAAACTAACGATTGAGCAACAGCAGCCCCGATAAAAATAAGTACATCATTATGGTGACTGCAAAACTTTCGAAGTGATGACGTCAAATTAGCCACCTGATTCAGTTTCTTCCTTGTTAGCAGAAATTAACCGTCTATCAATGAAATATGGATAGGGACCATCAATTAGAAATTCGAAATCAGCTCTTTGTATCTAATGAATGTTTTTCCAGGAAACTGGTTGTGTGTACTAAATTTGATATCTACGTGTTGAGCGCCTCGTTCTTATCCGGCCCTTGCTGAAATGTTTCAGTGAAACGATATTATCTATGTAGTAGAGCGTGATATGTAAGGACCTGGCGAGATCCTTTTCGTTTCTACTTCAGCAATACCACCTGCATGTTGTCCGTTATATACTAATAACAAAACATGTTGGCGATAAGGAATGCAAAGACTTTTCTATACATGCCCATCAAATATAACAAATATGTTGTCCATCAAACACCTGAGTTTTCACATTATGTCAGTTTCAGAAATTGTTTTGTTTGAATCAGGGTATTTGTTTTACTAACCTTTACAAAGCGACATGTCCCTTCGTAACACAGTATGTGTATCAGTTTTGGTTTTCAAACACAAGTTAGCACAGTATGTTGTTTAGTTGAACGTTTCCATGTTATACATACCTATCTTAACCAAACGTTCCTGTATGTAAGCTATGTCAGGACATCTGGACAGTCGGCGGTAGTTGACTTGCATATTGATAGAAAAGCTCTAAATTTCCTCATGTCATAAAACTTAATGCGAAAGCATATATTACACTCTTCCTTCCATAAACTGCATCCATGATTTACATTAATATGGAAGCTCATTGGTTGCTCCTATCTAATATTAATATGAATTGTGTAGATCGGAAATCTGCCACACCATTGCAGTAACTAGTTGAAGCATAGTATCCCGAGGGTATGGAATAAGGCAAAATTACTACACTGACTGTTAGAACAGTTCCAAAATAGAATAAGCACAACACAGAATACTAATAAGATGGGGTAAAGGATCAAACCAAAAATAAAAACGGGAATGAAGCCATGTGTTCGGGAAGGGTAACCAGTTCCTGTTTCTTATAAGACAACCGCCGTGTAGATGTGATTTGGTTTGCAGTGGTTAATGTAACACCATTACTTGCTAAGAAGATTTCATATGTTTGTTAAGAGATCTTGAGAGAAGTTTAAGCATGCACCTTAAAATTATTTATCATTGGATAAGGGTAAGGGTTATGGTGTTTAACGCCACGTTCGACTATATCTCAGGTATATCGTTGCTGTCAGTTTTATTGGTGGAGGAAATCGGACTACCCAGAGAAAACCCTTGATCTGCCGCAAGTCACAGACAAACCTTATCACATAAAAAATAAATGTTGTATTAAATAAACCCCGCATGAGCGGTATTGGAACTTACACAACGTTAGGGGTAATAGTGGCACTGATTGCATAGGTAGTTGTAGATCCAGCTACTATACGATCACGATCACGACGGCCCCCGTTGATCTTTGCAATCGATATATATCATAATTGACAGTCGCTATCAGACTAATTTCTGCTCCTAAATGGTCGTCTTTTGTGTCATAATCACACCATATTTTATTTTTTATAGTGCTGTTATCGTGAGTGTTTAGCGTTGTCTAAAGAGCAATTAGAGGAAGTCGGAAACAC
>MJUT01036648.1:20219-43072 GCA_002080005.1 Gigantidas platifrons | reverse complement strand
TCAACCAGTCTTTGTTTTTACTCCATAATAATATGTGCTTTGCCACGATTCAGTACATGCCAGTTTTGTTTTATCTGGACCGGGGGTCGAATCTACGATGCTACAGCACTTGAGACGTGCACATTAACATTAATACCACCGATCCTGTCAGATTGTGTAAGGAATACATCACACCCTTAATACTTTAAAGTTTCCCATTGCCGTAAGTTTTGAAACTACTGAAATGAACATGTCGATATATGATTTAAGGCGCATTGTGCGTTTTTCATTAATAATGATGGTAGGAAATTTGACCGGGTGGTAATTGATATTATTTACAAAACTATTTTGCAGGTTAAGTAGCCTTGCTGGTGATAAGCTAACAAAGGGCAATCCAGCCATTTCTGATCTCGGGGATCCAAACCGTCCAATGAAAATCGCAGAAAAGTATAGTGAGCTGTATGATAATGAATGGACGGATGCTATTGACTGTACGGTCGAGGTGAATGCATTTTATCCTGATATGAAAATGGGAGATATTGAAGAAGTAATCATACGTCATCTATATCAGTTAGTGACGGTAAGTTGACTTTTTATTATGGTCAGGTAACCCACTCAAATCAATATGTTAAAGTATGTTTTACATTTAATGCCATTATAAAATATTAATATAAGAAATGCTTGATGTTACATCAACACAGTTCAATATCCTAACCGCTATTTCCCGGTGAAACAGTTTGAAGATACCAAAGGGATAAAAGTGTATATATATCTTATTGAGTGGGCATTACGCGTTTCTGAAATAACCTTCACCAAGAACGATCAGAATCAACTAATAGGAAAGACATATTACATAATTACATATTTAGAAGCTGCAAATTTTAAATAAAATAAAACATGGCTAATTAACGATGTCAGTGCCGAAACACTGACTACTGGATGGGCGATACCCTCGGGGACTTATAGTCGACTAGCAGGGGTATCAACTCCGTGGTAGTAATAAATACGTAGTTATAAAATTTGGTCTATACAGCGTGTTTCTGTAATAACCAGGTACGCTCAAAATCGAATGGTCGTAAAGCCAAAGAGTGTTTTAATAAGATAATAAGAAGCCATAAATAGAAAAGGAGTGTCCATTCAATGGTCAAAAGAAAGACAACAAAATGAGAAACAATAATCTACCAAAAACTAACGATTGAGCAACAGCAGCCCCGATAAAAATAAGTACCTCATTATGGCGACTGCAAAACTTTCGAAGTGATGACGTCAAATTAGCCACCTGATTCAGTTTCTTTCTTGTTAGCAGAAATTAACCGTCTATCAATGAAATATGGATAGGAACCATCAATTAGAAATTCGAAATCAGCTGTTTGTATCTAATGAATGTTTTTCCAGGAAACGCGTTGTGTGTACTAAATTTGATATATACTGCAATATCTACGTGCTGAGCGCCTCGTTCTTAAGCGGCCCTTGCTGAAATGTTTCAGTGAAACGATATTATCTATGTAGTAGAGCGTGATATGTAAGGACCTGCCTAGATCCTTTTCGTTTCTACTTCAGCAATACCACCTGCATGTTGTCCGTTATATACTAATAACAAAACATGTTGGCGATAAGGAATGCCAAGAACTTTCTATGCATGCCCATCAAATATAACAAATATGTTGTCCATCAAACACTTGAGTTTTTTCATTATGTCAGTTTCAGAAATTGTTTTGTTTGAATAAGGGTGTTTGTTTTACTAGCCTTTACTAAGCGACATGTCCCTTCGTAGCACAGTATGTGTATCAGTTTTGGTTTTCAAACACAAGTTAGCACAGTATGTTGTTTAGTTGAACGTTTCCATGTTTTACATACCTATTTTAACCAAACGTCCCTGTATGTAAGCTATGTCAGGACATCTGGACAGTCG
This sequence comes from Gigantidas platifrons, assembly GCA_002080005.1. Classification (NCBI taxonomy): domain Eukaryota; kingdom Metazoa; phylum Mollusca; class Bivalvia; order Mytilida; family Modiolidae; genus Gigantidas; species Gigantidas platifrons. The sequence continues at coordinate 41,181 of MJUT01036648.1, read as the reverse complement.
GCGGTAGTTGACTTGTATATTGATAGAAAAGCTCTAAATTTCCTCAAGACATACAACTTAATGCGAAACACAGAATACTAATAAGATGGGGTACAGGATCAAACCAAACATAAAAACGGGAATGAAGCCATGTGTTCGGGAAGGGTAACCAGTTCCTGTTTTTTATAAGACAACCGCCGTGTAGATGTGATTTGGTTTGCAGTGGTTAATGTAACACCATTACTTGCTAAGAATATTTCATATGTTTGTTAAGAGATCTTGAGACAAGTTTAATCATGCACCTTAAAATTATTTATCTATGGATAAGGGTTATGGTGTTTAACTTCACATTCGACTATATCTCAGGTATATCGTTGCGGTCAGTTTTATTGGTGGAGGAAATCGGACTACCCAGAGAAAACCCCTGATCTGCCGCAAGTCACAGACAAACCTTATCACATAAAAAATAAATGTTGTATTGAATAAACCCCGCATGAGCGGTATTCGAACTTACACAACGTTAGGGGTAATAGTGGCACTGATTGCATAGGTAGTTCTAGATCCAGCTAACTATACGATCACGATCACGACGGCCCCCGTTGATCTTTGCAATCGATATATATCATAAATGACAGTCGCTATAAGACTAATTTCTGCTCCTAAATGGTCGTCTTTTGTGTCATAATCACACCATATTTTATTTGTTATAGTGCTGTTATCGTGAGTGTTTAGCGTTGTCTAAAGAGCAATTAGAGGAAGTCGGAAACACAATAGTAAACGCACTGAAACTCGACACCAAGGAAGTAAGTATATACTTTTGAAATCTAAATGATATTTTATGTTAGTATTTTTGGATTAAAAAATTAAAATGAAAACCAAATACCACACTTTTGACTTTGAGCGTACATGATGAATGATATCCCAGTTACACATCAGTCACTCTAAATTAGATATAACTGTTTTTATTGGTTACTGTCAGTGCTTCGGCACGGACGTGGTTTATTAGATATATTTGTATGGAAATTTGCACTTCCTAAATCATGTAATTATATTTAAAACTAAGGTTCTACTGCTTCAGTATGACTGACCTTCCTAGGCCCTTAGGGTTTCTTGCTCCCATTGGCGTACACTAAATTAGATAATATATACGTTTTTATTAGTTACTTTCAATTTAAAAGTGTGTATTTTTCTATATTTATCAATAGCATGATAGAGATATACCTGGTTGTATGGAAGTATCCAAATTTAGAAGACAAGGTGCAGCAGAGTATGCAGACTATTTGTTTCAACACAAGGTAATACTCTAACAATGTAAGGGGGAGGGGCTGTCGCAATACATCAAGTACACATAACACATATCTAGAATAACGACATGTATGTAGATCGAGATAGACAGTGTCGCTAGTATCACAGTTCGTTAGCACATGTGATGCTAGTGATAATTTATGTCGTGACCTTCAAAACGACAGTTACTAATCTGTAACATTGTAATGTTTTTGACGTCACTCTGACTGATAGTTTTCAGTTACAGAGTCAGTTCATTGATGCTTGAAATATCACTCGTCGAGATCAGAGACAAAATGCCCAAATTTCTAATACTCATCAATATTTCCCTCACCAAGATGCACTTATGTTATATTTATATATAGCAAGAAATGCACTGTTCCTCTCCGTTAACTTAGGTCTAAGTGTAAAGTTGGATAGTCTTTCATTTTCATTGAGATCAATATACCTTATTTCTAATTTACTTAATTAGGAGAACTACTTCTTTGTACCAAAACTCCTTTGGACTTGCAAAGGTCTTGGAGGTTATTTCATGCCAATTAGTGTGGCCGTGGTGTATACAGTATTGTGCCACAAATGAACGTCTAAAATCAATATGGCTGACGTCATCTGTGACAAAACGCATTATGTTCAAGTTGTCATAAAATGCAAAATAAATAAAAACTTACCTTAATATTTGGTAATATACCCCCTGGACCTCAACACTTTCTGAATTCTCCGTGGAATCGATCTGTACAAACACTGAACATAATTTACAGGTTACAGGCGTGTTTACCCAGATTCTACGAATGGCTGCTTCAAGTTCAACTTTTGACACATAAATTGCATCGCCGTTTCTAAGTTCACGTTTGAGTCTTAACCATATATTTTCTATAATTGTCAAGTCCGGACTCTGGGCTGGCCATACCATGGAATGAATGTTATTTTCTCGTTTGTAATCTTGGACGATACGGGCACGGTGTACAGGCGCGTTGTCATCCTGATAAATGTAATTATCTTCAGGAAAATGTCGAACAACAACAGGCCACAACTGTTCTTCTAATATATCAATATATTTTTGTGCATTTACATTACCGTCAACAACAGTTATTGTCCCGACTCTGTTGAATGTGATGCATCCCCACACCATCAAACTAAACTTGGGTGTCGGTGGCTGTGACAGACAACATTGCATCCAATCTTCACCGACTCTCCTCCAAATGAAAACACAGTTATATGTGCCAATGTCAATATTACATTCATCACTGAATACCACCCGGTACCAATAAGCATAAAAAGTTTTGTAGCGATTTCATCTACACCATGCTATTCGTGCTTTCCTATTCGCTTCATGGATCCTTATGCGTTTTCGTACAACTCTCCTGAAATAGCATGTTGTACAGTGTCCTCTGAACTGTCCCCTTTAATACAGTTCCCTCTTCACCTATATTCCCATTAAAGAGTGCAGTGATGTCCGATAACCCTCTCTGTCTGTTCTGTTTTACGACCCATAAAAGTCCTCTGGTATCCCGAGTATTCAGTTTTGCGTGTGCCCCTCTTCTCAGAATATTTTCTACATTACCTCTCTCCTGACAACAACGAATCACACTTGATATTGTAGTCCTAGGAATGTCTAGCCTACGTGCTATTTCGGCATGCTTTAATCCTGACTTGTGTAGGCTCACAATAGCTTCCTTTACATCATTACTCAATTCTTTTCTTACTTTTGCCATTTTGTTTAAACCGGAAATAATTTAAGCAGACGATAATTTTGATCATCTGACTTAAAACCACGTGATAGTCACGTGTCTGATCTAAATACGGATACCTAACAAGCTGTCATAAATGTCATTGTTAGCAACTACAACGTCAGTCACTTTATCTATGGTACACTAAATGACGTTACCAACGCCATTGTTGACGTTCAATTATGGCACAATACTGTACTTCTCTAATATTATTCTGTTGTTTTACCAAAAATTGTAGCAACGCGTAGCAGCATATGAATATGAACATTTGACAAATGTTTTCCTAAGCAAGAACAATTTTAAATTTAATTTTACTTGTGAAAAACAAAGTCAATGCGTTAACTAGATATGGTCCGCTACACTGTTGTGCTTGGATGGAATCGCGTTACTCATGTTAAATGTCTGGTTATAAGTCATATCCGGCGATAAGTCATACACGAGGAGATAAGGACTGAATTTTGACAAAGACACACGGAATATACTCCTACTCCTATGTGACGCAGACTTTCTGTAACGATTAACCTAGTCATTACATCGACCGTAAAACATTCCAAGTGATGACGTCAACGTTACCACTGACAACCCTTGGTTCTGTGAAGTCTTGCCGGCAGCAGGCCTGCTGTCAAGGATATAATCATGATTACAAACACAATCTCTGGAACATCGTATCAACTGAGAGATAAACACACCAAATAGAAAGTTAACAATGGATATCATAATAATTAAAAAATAAGCATAATAATTTTGGTATGGTACAGTCCATGGACATAAGTATTCGACACCTTCGATTTGTTATATTATATTTCATATCAAACCACATTTTTTTCAAATACATCTTTTAAAGCTATCTCTGGGCAGATTTGTATGAAATTTATTTCAAGACACTCAGAATTTTTTTTTATTTTATTTGTTTATCTGATAATAATTTTTGTCTGCATGTTTTTTGTTTTCTGTGATTTAAATACAAACGTTGATTTCTCCGATTTTATATTTGTTAGAAAACAAATTGTCTTTAAATCATAAGAAAATAAAGGCAATCAAATGTTAAATCATGCTAAAATAAACAAATAATCTTTAGCTATGTCTGCTTCTTCTGGTGCAAAAATGATCAAAATCCGGTTAGACATGACCTCACAATATTTTTTTTTCAAAAATGTGGTTTTATATGAAACATATAGGGTAAAATATAGGGTGACTAATACCTATGTCCATTGACTAGACATAAATCATATTTCAACAGTATTCCTATTCTTATATATTTAGGTAATTGTCGAGAAAATTGTCTTGTCTGATTGGGAATACGTACACAAAAGCAACGAATTGGTAGGACTTCTGACGAAAACTCCATTTTTTGAAAAGTGTGTCAATCTTTGTTGGCATATGGCTATTCAAGATCCTGTTATGCACTTAGATGAAGAGCTACCCCCAGACACAGCTTATGATAAAAGCGTTTACAGGGAATTTGTTAAAAGTGGTGATAAAGTTACATTTGTTGTCTGGCCGGCTCTATTTTTACATGAAGGCGGACCATTGCTGAATAAAGGTGTTGTTCAGGCATATTATTAATACATATACCCTTGCCTAACAGGTATTATTTGGGCCAATATTTAATATTTATTTATATATTAAATGTAATTCATGACGATGTGTTTGCCTGTGATATTCCATTTCGATGCTATTTCAAAGTGTTTGGTTTAACACTAGCCCCATGTAAATAAAATGCAATGGTAACAAAGAGGCTATGCAGAAAAGACAAAATATGTTTTGTTTTATTATTATTTATTAGTCTTATTGAACATTTTATTTTAATTTGATATGTCTTTGTATTGTTTTAACTAAATGTAACAGCACTTCATTTGTTAAAAATGTGCATTCTACAATTTGTTCGTGATTATATTTAAAGACATGTACTGACAGTTTTATCATGTTAAAACATACAGGAGAAACCTTTCATTTGTATAAAATTTAATAAATCAGTTTTCACTATAAATCGTTCTTAAATTCAAAGAAGTAGTTGTGGTCGTGATCGTATGGCAGTTGGATTTACAACTACTTGTCCAAGCTGAGTGCCTATAACGAATAAAGTTGCGAGTTCGAATAACTATCATGGCGAAGTGTAATCAATACAACATTATGTGATGAAGTTTGTCATTGACTTGTGGCAGGGCTGTGGTTTTCTGCGGGTACTCCGGTTTCCTCCACCAATAAGAGTGACTGCCACGAATTCACGAATTTACTGCAATATTGAGGAAAGTGATATTAAACACAACAACCCTAATCCTGTACCGTAACCCTTTAAATGTGAAAAGTACAAAGCTATTCATAATTATTCCTCTTCTCCATTCTTTATTCTGATTGTTATATCCACAATAATAGTGACCGTAGTTCATTCGAAATACCCGTATAAACAATTAAACAAAATAGGATAAGGAGAAGTGATAACTTTTATCACATAATGTTGTATCGATGACACCTCGTCATGATCGGGACTCCAACTCATAACGTAAGTGGCGAAAGGCACTGAGTGTATTGGTAGTTGTATTTTCAGCCATCATACGAACACGACCACGACGGCCCCTAAATATGTATTAGTAAAAACATAATAAATACTGGAATAGAGTTAACTATAACTTGTAATACTCTTTAAAGAGTTGGGTTGTGCACAATTTTAACTTCTAACTAACCAAATTGATGGGAAAATGTGTAATTTGATTATTTATATATATAGTGAAATGAAATAAGTTGTTTGCATAGAAGAAACAATACTAAATAATTGAATAGTCTTGATGCAGTTAGACAATGTTATTATGTTTACTAATTTTTTTTGTATTAATATTTGATTTTGGAATTGTTCCGACAGTGTGGTAGTTTTTGTTTTTCTATTAGATTTTTTGAATTGTTCCGACAGTGTGGTAGTTTTTGTTTTTCCTATTAGATTTTTTGAATTGTTCCGATAGTGTGGTAGTTTTTGTTTTTCCTATTAGATTTTTTGAATTGTTCCGACAGTGTGGTAGTTTTTGTTTTTCCTATTAGATATTTTGAATTGTTCCGACAGTGTGGTAGTTTTTGTTTTTCTATTAGATTTTTTGAATTGTTCCGACAGTGTGGTAGTTTTTGTTTTTTCTATTAGATTTTTTGAATTGTTCCGACAGTGTGGTAGTTTTTGTTTTTCATTTACTAGAACAATATCACAGGATAAAAATTGAATTTGCTTAGATTCTATAGTAAATGATATTAAAGACTTATTTGGTATTTATCTGAATTGGTTTACATTATAATGCACAGATGACGCGGTGTTATTTTCTAATTCAGGACAATTATTGTTCAGTTTTATTAATGTTAGTGATCATTGTGACACATGCCAGTTAAAAGTTAACATTTCCAAAACAAACATATTTCCGTGAACGAACGTGCCTACATAATTTCAATTTTTATAAAGAATCTTATTTAGCAAGCTATCATTTATTTATATTTTTTTTATAAATATATGAATATTAAAACTTATTATATCCAATGCTAGTATTCTAGTCTTGAAAGTATTAGGATCATTGGGGTTTGATACCATTTTTGAGAGAGTGAATACTATCTTAATTCTACATGATAAAGTAAAGATTATTTTACCAATTTTAAAATATATAAGATTCGTCAGAGGGGTTATGCTACTTAATTGTTAATGCCAATTTTGAATTTGAACCTGATTTAGATATTTTAACAGACAAAAAATCAAATTATTTCAACTTATAACTGGTATTCTAGCGAAACAGGAAGATGGAATAGTAGTGGTCATGGAAATAGACTGTATATCATGTGAATGTAGGTAGGTGATGAATTCCATTATATTTTTCAATGTCAATGTCTAGAAAATGAAATATATATAGATTGAGTTTATATGTTTTAAACAGAACAAAGATTTATAATTCTGTTAATTAATACAAATAAGGAATAAATAAGGAAACTAAACAATTGCATTCTTTACATGTGTGTTATTTTATTTTGTATTAATTAAGTTGGTAGACCATCTTATCTTGTCATGATATTTATATATTCTTGTCCATCAGTATGGTGTTCTTTGCACTGTTTTTCATTTTATTTGGTTGTATGTTTAATTGATGCACTTTTTGTACAACTTCTTCAGCTATGATTTTTGTGAGAAATAAATAATCTTGAAAATTTGAATTTAGATTTGCAATATACCTATGTTGTATACCGATTTGTGTTATTTTTCATTTCATTAGCTTTGTATGATAAATTAACGAATGTTTTGCAACACTGCTTCAACTATGATTTTTGTGAGAAATTAATAATCGTGAAAATTTGACCTTAGACATAAAATAACCTTATACTGCTTACACAATTTTAAAGGTTATTTAATTAATTCCTTTCAAATAAAAATGGAGGAAATACATGTACAGCTTTCGAAATGTAAATACCTACCTTCATGAAAATCTAATCCTATTGTATATCAATCTATGTTTCTGCCTGACAATTATATTTGCATTCACTTTCACAATTTTGTAAAAGAAAACTTAGAGAGTGATGGTCAACAATACCACAAATATCAACAAAATGAACAACCACCTCTCACCTCACATCATGTATCACAATGTAGACCACAACATGTGGCATTGGAAATCCAGGGCGGCGCTTGGGACAGTGACATGCATTTGGCGGGGTTAAACCGGATAATATGACAATGACCCCTCTGATAATATGGTCTTTAAGGACAATACAGAGATATACACAATCAATAGAAATCCTGCATATATTCGTTTCTACTCCAACAGAACCCATACAATCACAATAATGAATGAAAATACAGACACTGCAGTACAATAGCAGAGACAGTGAATGATCATAGTTGACTTATTGCTATTGGAGGTAGGATATGTTGGTTAAAGACCATTGGGAAGGAAATCATAACTGATACATTCTAACAAAGTCATCAACATCTGGTTGGCTTAGGTTTATGGCGTTAAACGCCAGTTTCAAACATATTTCAGTTATATAGTGGCGGTCAGTTTTATTGGTAGCAGAAACCAGAATACCCGGAGAAAACCACTGACATGTCACAAGTAACTGGCGAACTTTATCACATAATGTTGTATTAAGTACAACCCGCGATAAGCGGGGTTCGAACCCACAAATGTAGTGGTGATAGGAACTAATTGCACATGTAGTTGTAAATCCAACTACCATACGATCACGACCACGACGGCACCCATAAACATCTAAAGACACGAATGGTCTTCACATAAGGCCAGAGTAAAGGGATAATTAATTTATTGAAATCAAATATTAAACATATAATACTAATAAGACATGTTCGGAAATATCAGAAGGGTAATCAACAACCGTAAATCGATGAAGGACAGACAAAATATTTGCAAAAGAAAAGAAAAAAGACAAACAATAATCTACAAAGCTAATAAAAAAAACTAAAGATTGAGGATCATGGACCCCACTAAAAACCGAAGGTAAACTCGGGAATACCGGAAAGGTAAACAGTTCCTGTTCCACTAGTGACATTGGTAATGAAAATGATAAAACTATCAATTATTCTACGATTGTTAGGATCAAGTACATTGGCTCTCTCTGATAAAACTTATATATATATAATGCATTTGACAAATGTGTAACGAAGATTAAATATATATTATATATACAAGAATATGATTCAACGTCCTTCACTACAATACCGCTACGTGAGAGTTGGTATTTAATCGGATGTCGAAATTATTTGCATGATCCCATCATTATAAAATGAGGGCAGGTTTGGACCTTAATGTATAACACTATTTCAACCCCGAAACCTTTTAATGAAGTGCATGTAAGAAGTCAGGAATGTAAACTGTCATGCCTGTTAGGATTATCGATTTTGCATTGAATGTCTGGTACTTTTCTAATGTTCATTTCATTTCAAAATTTAGCAGAAGTGCAAATATATTTAATTGAGGATTTATGAAATTAGTATATATTTGGAAATTTAATTTTAATTTCAAATTTATATTAATCGGTTAAGTTTTGGTTTCATATTTTGTTAGAACTCCACCAATAAAACTGACCGCCACCATATAGCTGACATATTGTTAAAAGCACAGGTACTCGGGGATAGGATCCCTCATTTCAGCCCCTCCCCCTTTTTTCGTTAGAAAAATTGTTTGCTCGTTTTTTTTTTCTTTTGTTGTTGTTGTATTTTTGAGATTAACTTGTGCTATATCATCAGATGAATCTCAATATTTCATATCATCAGAGAAATCTCACTATTTCCTACAGTTTGCTATCCAGCTCCTGCCACGATCAATATATACTATACTAGAAGGTAACTAGCTCCGCTGAATTTCGCGGAGTTGACACACATTCCAAAGAGACATCTGCCAGGAAATCCCTTGCAAATTAAAATAATAAAACACCTACCTTTCGAAGACCCGTCAAGATTCGTTTCTCCAGTATATATGCTCTACATTAAATGTCCTTTCCTTCATGTAAAACGTGTAAAAGTCCAATAAATTTGTCATTTCTCACACAAGACTACATCCATTTGAACCTCGATCAACGGAACTAAATTTTACAACGCCGTCTATAGTTGTCGCGTACAAAGACAGAAAACCACTATCGTCAATCCTGTATGCCGGCGCATGGGTACCAGATCGGTGAAGAGAATCCGAATGACACACTGTAAAAGGAAAAGGTAAGATAATTACGAAAATTAGTATAAAACAATACGGGAAAGTCAAAATGTTAGACGAAGATCGAAAAAATGCCTTTCATTTTGTAAATAATGGCCATAATGTAGTTATAAGTGGCCAAGCGGGTTGTGGAACGTCCCATTTAGTTAGGCATATTGTGCAATACCAAAGAAAACAACAAAAACATGTGACAATTGTTTGCTCCACAGGCATAGCTGCCACTCACTATGGAAAGTTGGGGGCACAAACTGTTCACAAGTGGGCCGGATTACAAGACGGTACTCACATGAATGAAGAGATGGTTCATTTAATTAGAACTGATGAACGTTTTGTCAATGTTAAAAATAATATCGAAAGCACAGATATATTATTTGTTGACGAGGTATCCATGATCAGTACTAAACTCCTAGATCAGCTAGAATTTGTCTTTAGACATATAAGACATTCCAAGTCTTACTTTGGTGACATACCAGTGATATCAGTAGGGGACTTTTATCAGTTACCCCCAGTTTCAAATGAACTGTTAGGTAATCACTGCTTTAGATTGCCATGGTTTGGTGACTGTTTTCCACATAAACTACAACTACATATTATTCATAGACAAAGTGACACAAATTTAATACAATGCATAAATGAGATGGAGAGAGGTGACCCATCGGATGAAAGCGTTGCCTTCTTGCTGTCATTGAACAGACCTCTTCAGAATGAACGATCATTAGTACAACTATTCTCAAGAAATTTGTATGTTGACTTGTTTAACCACAATAAACTCCAGAATTTACCTGGTGAACTCAAGGTTTACACATCTACTGATGAAGAGTCAAATCACTATTTGGCCAAATATCTGGCACCAAAAAAATCTAAGACTAAATTGGGTTGCCCAGTAATACTTGTGAAAAACCTAAGTGACATGCTTGTAAATGGTTTGAGGGGAATGTAACAAAGCTTAACCCTGACTCTGTTGATGTTACATTTACATTAGATTCAAAAACAGTTACTGCTAAACCTGCTATTGTTACAACATTTGATCCTGTTGAGAATATCATTATCGCCAAAAGAGTGCAATTGCCACTTATACTAGCTTATGCAATTACAATTCATCAGGCTCAGGGTATGACATTAAGTAATGTTGTTGTTAATTGCCAAAATTTTGTTCAGCCGGGACAAATTGGTGTCGCTATAGGGCGAGGAGAAACTGTTGAGGGACTTCGCGTTGTCTATTTCAAGAAATCAATGTGCAGAAAACATTCATCACATGTAATAAACTTTCATGATAAGTTTTCGCTTGGCAATGTTTCCCAGGATTTAACATGTTGTGGAAACAGCGTGATAGATGTTGACTCTGATGAGCAAGACGATAATGGCAATGACATAAAACCTGAAAATTTAGATTTGGATTCTGACTTCTCGGAAAGTGAAATTGACTATTTAGAAGGTATTGATTGTTTTACAGATGTAAATGTTTTCCCAGAAACTGGAAATAATATTTCCTCAAAACTAGGTGTTACAATAAATGAGTTTATTGATACTCCAGTAGAAAAGGAAATATTAGAATGTAAAAAAGTAATTCTAAACAGATTTCAAACTTATGAAACTTGGTATGAGTCACAGTTATGAGCTATTGAGGATGTAGCATTGAATTGTTTCCCTGAAGGTGAAATTTTCAGCAAAACACCAGAATAACTTTCTTGGCAAATTTAATAAATACTTAGTGTCAGATCAATATGAAAAGAGTGCTTTGGAGTTACTTCAGTTTTATAAACTTGACCCAAAGGGACAATGTTATCAATTATTGACTTCAATATTATTTTACAGTCTGTGAATCCAACTAGTTATATAGTCCCATTTCGTTTTTTAAATTGAAGGTCTGACTGTATGGACATCTCATCCACAATAATACCTCCTTCAAAACCTTCGGGGGAATGTTTTTTTAATTTAGCTTCATATGCCATCCAGTACAAAATATCCTTATTTATTCCTGCCTGTTGATGAACAGTATTTTTGTATTTTTGCAACATTTTTGGGAAGGCAATATCATGAAATTGCTATTTCTAAGTTTAGTATAGCCCCTTGAGCTCCTACACCATAGTGTCAAACACATGCTGACTATATCCTTATCCCAGCGTCTATCAAAAGGATGTCGTTCTAATGCCATTTTTTGTGACATTAAAAAATTTGACATTTTTGTTGAACATTCAGGAAATATATTTTTGAATATTTCAACCAAATCTTGGTGGTCATTTTCACTCAAAGTAACCTTATGATCAGACTCAGTATTATCATTTATATATTTTCAGTATCAAGGTCATCATTAACCACGGTAATGTCTTCTTTTTCCTTTTGTTTTTCATTTGGTACATATGTACTTTGTATTTCATTATTAATCACACGTGGTACATTTTCTCTATTTGTTTCTGTATGTTTATTATTTCTTAGAATTTTTTTACAGTTAATGCATGTTAAATAAGCAACATTTGATGATTTTACCGGCAAGACATTCAAACAACTTTTAACTCTGAAACAGGCGCTATCATGTTTTTCATCACTTATGACGACACATTCTCCTTAAAAGGGGGGGTGGGGTAAGTTTTCTTCATCACTATTTACTTGTTCCACACCTGTACAGTATCTTAAATGTCTAATTATTTAAAAAAGAACACGTAAGGATTTCCTGTTAAACTGAAAATTGTCATGAATTCCTACTTTGTCAAGAGCAATAACTTTTCCCATGAACATTAAAGGCCATTTTCCTTCACAATGTAATGTCACTTCAGCCATGCCTTTATTGCCATTTATTATGGTTCCTGTGAAATGTCCTAATTGGAGAAATTATGCTGTGTTTGATATTGTGAACAAATCAGGGGGTACTACTGAAATTATCTTATTAAATTGTATGTTTTCACTGCTGCTGTCACACCATGAAATTCCATGGTATCTCTGAGTAGTTTTACTCCAGTTTGCCTTACAACGTTCAGGCTTGATATTTACATCTTTAAACAGTCTTACAATTAAATTCCCTACTGCACTACCTGTGACAGATAAATTGCTTTTTGATTTGATTTCAATTAAATCAACAAATTATTGATTATTTGCAGGTTTTAAATTTTCTAACAGCCAGGTAAACAGATTTGTTTGTTCAGAAGCCATTTCCAAATTAGAAATTGATCATCGCTAATGTTTTCCTTTTTCAGAGTTTTTTTACGTTCATAAAATTCCGCCAAAATAATTTTCGTAATTATCTTACCTTTTCCTTTTACAGTGTGTCATTCGGATTCTCTTCACCGATCTGGTACCCATGCTCTGGTATCCAGGATTCACGATAGTGGTTATCTCTCTTTGTTCGCGACAACTATAGACGGCGTTGTAAAATTTTGTTCCGTTGATCAAGATTCAAATAGATGTAGTCTTGTGTGAGAAATGACAAATTTATTGGACTTTTACGCGTTTTACATGAAAGAAATGACATTTAATGTAAAGCATAGATACTGGAGAAACGAATCTTGACGGGACTTCGAAAGGTAGGTGTTTTATTATTTTAATTTGCACGGGATTTCCTGGACAATGCCTCTTTGGAAAGTGTGTCAACTCCGCGAAGTTCAGCGGAGCTAGTTACCTTATAGTATATTATATATTGATCGTGGCAGGGGCTGGATAGTAAACTATAGGAAATAGTGAGATGTCTCTGATGATATGAAATATTGAGATTCATCTGATGATATAGCACAAGTTGATCAAAAAAATACAACAACAAAAAGCAAAAAAACCGGGAATTTTTTTGGAGGGACCATATCCCCGAGTACCTGTGGTTGAAAGTGGCTTAAATACCATAACATTAACCCTAACCCTTTCCAGTAAAAACTCACCACTTTCCATAATGTTAAGCTTCGACATTTTTATTATTGACACAAGCAGTGTTGGATTCAGATTTGTAATTCTCATTTACCTGTTTAGGAGAATACCTTTATGGTTTGGTCCAAGAGGAAATAAGGAGGGATATATGCTGTCACTTCTACATATATACGAGATTGATTAAGTTGAAAGCAATATGGGAAGGATAAAGTTGTTAATGGGATAGTGCTATTTTCTTCTCTGTGTGTTTTTATTTTTTTTGGGGCATTACAATAACAGTTGAAACTTCGACAAGATAAAGAATACGAGTTTTACAATGCAAATCGGGATGCCATAATTTGGCAATCCGGTCCTTTCCTAAATTCATCACAAGAGTACCGCGACTGGTTTCACATGTGAGGCAGCAACTGCCTACTCTACCGAAGCACTTGAGTATACACCCCCCCCCCGGTTTTTAGTGCGTTTGTGTTGCTCGATCTTTAGCTTTCTGCGTGGTGCTTTGTAAATAAACGTTAGAGAATAGTTAAAGGGAAATTAGAAATGGACAATCCAGAGAAACTGGCAACATTGGGTACACAAGACGAAGAAACAAAACCAAAACACTACACAATATGTCATAGACATCACTATGCGCAAGTAAATTATTATTTTTCTTTTTGTTTTATTTTTCATATTGGCCATTATAGTATTTGTCCTTGTTCGATTACACGTGGAATATATTTTTCCGCGTTATATTTGTGTATTTTCGGCAATATTTAGCTCCATTACAATAGGCAATGATGTAGTGTGTTGATAGTTTCCTGTAAATATGGCGAGGTTTGTCAATATAAATATCACGTATGGCCAGAATGATATTTACTAGGCATATTATTGTCTCTCTCAGGAACAGTTTTCTTATAGTGTTGTCGAGTGAGGTTTAGGAAAACAGTTCCCTTTGGAGAAGACAATACGAGAATAATAATTCACAATCATTTCTAACTGTTTTGCAAACTGACATGAATGTACTTGTTTTTTACAAACCACTTTTATTTTATATTTTAAATATTAAATTTATAATATTTACATTGTATAATCTTTGGTCGTTCAGTATACCAAGGTAGATAAACGAACATATAAATACATAATCTATAATGTATCGTTGTCATGTGAGAAGTGACGCAATGGCTTAAATCTACCTTCGTTTTCAATTTGATCTCATATATTCAAGTAATAGTACATTGAAATACTTCTTACATAAAACACATATCAATTAATATTTCACAACGGTTGCTTTCGTTTTTGCACAAGGAAGTAATACAGAGTATTGCATATGGACACCTGTAATATGTGTAATGGTAAGACGGTCTATGTAATGTAACTATTGCATTTTGTGTGTCAGTACATGTATTTAGTCACGATAGAAAGGGTTTGAAACTATTCTTCCCCATCCAACCCTCCCCTCTTGGTAATTTAGGGGGTGGAATGGCACATAGCTTTCGGTTAATTTGTCTGTATTTACTGACAAAGCGGGTTCGGCAACATACTTTGCGCGCGGAAGTGGGCAGGAAGGGGGGGGGAGGCGGGATAGGGTGGAATTGGAGTGGTAATGATAACAAAAAGGTGGGTGTTTCACAATATTTTGAAGCTGGCATTTTTCCCCACAAATCTTTTATTCAAAGGAATTCAAGAGTATTTTTGTTTATATATCATTTTTTTAAGCATAATTAAGATAATAATAATTTTTAAAAGTCACCACATGGTCGACAAAACAAGCTTGTCCGAGACCGCCCAATGATTATTCATGTTTAGTGCAATCAAATTAATAGTATATGGGAACTTGGCTTTCATTTTCGAGTCAATTAACTCAGGAAATACCATCAAATGATCAGTTCATATACTCTTTTATGTTCCATCAGCTTAGAATAAAATCACCCAAATAATCAAGTCATGTACCAATTAGGTTAAATCAGCGCGTTGTAAGACAACCCAATTATCACTTCAAGTACTGTTTAAGTTCAGTCAGATCAGAGGAAGCCCAATTATCACTTCATGGACTGTTTAAGTTCAGTCAGATCAGAGGAAGACTACCTAATGATCAATTCATGTACTGTTTAAATTCACTTAGATCAGAGGAAGACTACCTAATGATCAATCCATGTACTGTTTAAGTTCACTTAGATCGCAGGAAGACTACATAATGATCAATTCATGTACTGTTTAAGTTCACTTAGATCAGCGGAAGACTATCTAATGATCAATGCATGTACTGGTTAAGTTCAGTCAGATCAGAGGAAGACTACCTAATGATCAATTCATGTACTGTTTAAGTTCACTCAGATCAGAGGAAGACTACCTAATGATCAATTAATGTACTGGTTAAGTTCAGTCAGATCAGAGAAAGACTACCTAATGATCAATTCATGTACTGTTTAAGTTCGGTCAGATCACAGGAAGACTACTTAATGATCAATCCATGCACTGGTTAAGATCAATCTTGATAGTGTATATATTATTTCAGTTACGTTTTGTGTCAAAGAAAATAAATCAAAGGATCAGCACAACCAATTTATTTATACTATCACATCAATGAATGACAACATAAATATGGAGAGTACAGCAGGGGCAGTGAATGCCCGTAGTAAGTAACTGACTTACCTTAGATGGTACAACCTGATGGGTAAAGACCATAATGTTTTAAACAAGACCATCATAATGTATACTTCTAACAGATCTAATATCAATTATTCATGAACATCCAACGACAGTAATGGTCTGCGTGTGTGATAAGGATAAATAGATCACCAAATTGTTGGAATCAAATATTGAAAAACAAAATAGTAATATAATACGGAATAAAATATAAGCGTACTAATTTAATTGTTAGACTCAAAGAGTGAACTATAATTGCTGTCATAACCTTTTAATTATAAGATTTTTCAGACTTTACAAGTTTACATGTGTCAGATTTAAACTTTTAAGCTGTGTTGTTTTTAATATCAAATAACAGAAGAAAGATACATATTGTCTATTGCTGCGGGTTAGTTAAAATAATAGAATGTTCAGCAATTGAATTAAAACTTTTTACAAAACTAATTTGAAAGTTAAAATCTAAATTGTCATGCTACTATATGCAGCTTATAATTTTACATAAAGTCCAATATGACATGCTGATATGTATCTGCAACTTTATAAGCGTAGAAATAAGATGGATTACTTTAACTTTAACAAATGTAATTCATAATATTATTCCAGAAAATGTGAAACAGAAAAAAACATATATTTTACAATTTTATAAATCTTGATCGGTAACAATGGACGAAATAGATCGTTTGTCACAACTACTCTTCATTTCATGAGTTTACGAATATATTGATTTTGATTTGATGTTTGGTGTTTAACGCCACTTTCAGCAATATTTCAGCTATATCATGGTGACCAGTTTTAATGAAATATAAACGTTCTAATTTAATTGTTAGATTCAAAGAGTGAACTATAATTGCTGTCATAACCTTTAGGGATAAGATTTTTCAAAGACTTTACAAGTTTACATATGTCAGATTTGAACATTTTTGTTGTTTTTGATATCAAATAACAGAAGAAAGGTACACATTGTGCATTGCTATGGATTAGATAGAATTATATAATATTCAGCAATTGAATTAAAACTTGTAACAAGGCTAATTTGTAATTTATATAAAATCTAAATTGTCATGTCTACTGTATGCAGCTAATAATTTTACATAAAGTCCAATATAACATGCTGATATTCATCTGCAACTTTATAAGCGTGGAAATCAGATGAATTACTAACTTTAACCAATATAATTGATAATAATATTCCCGGAAATGTGAATTTAGAATTGTTTCAATCTTTATCGGAAACAACGGCCGAAATAGATCGTTTGACACAATTACTCTTCATTTGATGAGCTTACGAATAGAAAGTTAGCATATGTTCTAAATATAGCTATTTGTACAACATAACGTATTGAAATTAACAGTTCCTAAATCATATATTAATTATTAAAAATAAGGTTCCCCTCCCTAGTGCATAGGTGAACTTAACCGATTTTGGATATCCTAGGCTTAGGTGATCTTAGTCCATATTACAAACATATAATGTACACACAGATAGCTTATACATTGTATTAATGTATCAGTCTTTAAAAGATTAAATCTGAACAGGTTTTGAAAAATAACATTTCCGATATAGCTAATTGACTAACGATCAATCCGTAGCTAATTGAACTCCGCCACTTCCTATTGAACTACCTATTCCAAGCAAGTAATGTATATAGGCATGTATTTATGTGCTACTGATATAAATTTTACCCCTGTTTCTCTGATATTTCTAACGGATTTTGGAATCGTTCCTGCAGTATGGTATTTTCTCGTTTTTCATTTTATTCTTATTAGTGTATACATGAGAGTATTTTGCTTTGGTTTGTGAAGTAATTGTTGTTTTACTGTAAATAAAGACAATTGGCTTAGTTATATTAATCCTGTATTAATGCTGGTGTTCTATATTCGATATTTTACCTTAAAATGAATGCTGTATCTATGTTGATTTGAAAATCGTATGGCTAATGCAAAGAAAAGCAGTCAAGTAAGATTTAGAACGATCTAGTTTTCTAATAAATATTTTTTTAAAAGTGGAGATAAAGAAAGTAAAAATGTTCCTTTTTGTAAATGGTTCAAGATTATTATTAGGAATTTTGTCTTGTCATTGTTTGGATAACAGTAGTGTTGCATGTACCATAGACTAATTTTAACATGCAACTGCACATTTTTGTTGTTCTAATTTGAAATGCATAGGTAACAGGAAATGCTATGCGTCTCGTTGTGATACGGTTTACACAACTCACTCAACATGTTAGAATACAATTTGTTCATAATATGTGTATATAATATGTTGATCCAAACCTCTGTAGCTAACAGAAAATAACAAAACAGAGTGTATTGCAAAAAAAACCCATATTAGATAATTTAATAAAGAAATGGAGTAACGTCATACCTCTATTTGATGTGAGTTGACATATATTATGCAGACCACTATTAAAGGAGAGTACAGAGACACACCAATCGACCAGTAAATGATACGTTTATTGCTATTAAATATCTAATGCATATTCTTGTATTTTCCAGTGAAATATTGAACAGGATTATGCGATAGGAGACGAAAAGATAAAAACACTGTTAGCATTCAATAGTAATCTACATAAGGAGAAAAACGAGCTATAGCAACAGTTAAGTATGGAACGGTCAAACCAGCAATATCTACCAAGGAAAAAAAGTCAAATATAAAACAAGAAAAATCCAAGTTGCAACACCAAAGTCAACAAGATACAGAACAATATCAACAGTTATGCAAGAAGACGGATGATTTGCAAGAAGGGCAAATATTTTCACACTACTTCTTCAAGGCATCTCATAGACTTCATTCGGTGTTACATTGTATGCATTATTTAAATATATTTCTGTTTTTAATTCAGATTATCTGCTGAGCAAATTATAAATGAAAAACAGAAGAAATTGACAGATTTAGAAAATGAGGTTGATAGCCTGAAAGTAACAGTTGGAAAAAAAAAACATGCTATTAAATCTTTAAGAGAAGAAAAGGATGACTTTCTAACTAGGTATGTGTACCTGTATTTCTTTACCGATAACACATGGTGTTTATCTAGACTCTCCCAAATGTATTATGAATAATTAAGAAAACAATATGATGTGGTTTACGGATAGCTGGTCGAAAATTGTCCATATAACACAAAAAATAATCGATTTAAAAAATACGGACTTCCTTAACTTGTGCTATTCTTAAATACCCAGTACTCTGTAGCTATATTTTAGGCTATTTCCAATATTCGTGCTAATGTTGATCAGCGCTCGCCCACTTCATCTTGTAAATGAAGAGTACAAAACCTTAAATTATTTGGCTTTCCAATCTTTCGATTCTGATCGTACCTAATGAAGGTTATTCCAGAAACGCGTCATACGAACTATATACATTGTCTGCTGTTCACAAACATTATTCGGGGAACATGTTACAGATTCAAGCGTCTTTCTGAAATAATAGCTTTAGTGAATCATTTTTGTGAATTTCATTCTTTGACAATTTAGTATGAGTGTGATTACCACTTACAACTAAAATACATGTCGTGCCGTTGTAAAGATTACACGTTCTGTCTTTCCAGAATTGTGCCTTTAATAAAATAGCAAAGATATTGTTAAGCTGTTACCTTTTCACATTATGCACTAAGTATACATATACAGATTCAAACTGGGGTGTGGAGTGTCTAGTCACCATTATTATTCCTCTGTGCTCTTGTTTTGTTGTGTAGTTGTCTAGTATATATACAATCAAGCGTATACATGGAAATATATTTATTAATGTCCAGATTATGTAATCCTCTTATATTGTTCATTTCAAGGTAATAATAACTATTGTTGATACACATTAAATAACTATGCTGCCTTCCTAACCCCGACTAGATAGATCATATGACCAAAAAATAATATTGTTCACACTTTAATATTAATTACTGTTATAAATAAAGTTCTGCATAATGTTGTTCATGTTGGGAATATAATATCTTAATTTCATATTGATTATGCAGCTCTTAAAAAAGCTTGCACTTTGTATACATTGGAATGGTTCCTAGTTAACTAGATACAAATGATGACCCGTTTCTAGTAGAACAATAAGTCTTTACAAGAAAATCAGCTTCCTGATCTCGACTTTGACTCAAGTCGTAATATTCCAAAATGTCACCTAATAATGGAGTTAATATATTTGACTCCGAGAATTGTTAATTCTGCATCGACCTGGTAAATTTTGCTCAGTTATGGTTTATCTCTTAGTGCGTACTGGACAACAGTCCGATACATTATGCCACAATGCTCAGTCGACGCTGTATCTATACCCTCCAGCAAAACCATTGAGTGACATCACAGAGCTAGAAATATCTTAGTACTTATTACTAACAACTAAAGTCCTGGCGCACGGCAGAACATATGCATATAATTTCATAAATCGATGAACATGTGCACTTACTTCAGTTAAATAGAAAAAGTTAATAATAAAACAATAAAATTTCCTATCAAGGACCTACATATTAGCGTGTCTGTGTGAAGCCATTTAAACAGAAAATACTCCCCAAGCGTCTCTTAATAAAACAACGTATTACCTGTATATTTCAATATTTAGAAACATGATAATGTGGTTTTGATGCTTATCGCCACTTTCTACAATATTGCAGCTATATCACAGCCAATAATTATGACAATGGAATGCCAGATATTAATTGATAATAACAATTTATTTGGATTTAACTCTTATTCAAGTTATTTACCAGAAGTAATCATTCAACACAATGGCGATTTCATTTTAAGTGAACAAGCACCTAACACTATGGAATTCCCGAAAATTAATGGGTAACTGAACTTATATTTTACAAG
>MJUT01036636.1:225631-236390 GCA_002080005.1 Gigantidas platifrons | reverse complement strand
TTGCTAGATCCAACGACCTAACTCATTGAGCCACCCGGGCCCATTTCATATTTGAAATAAATCAAAACATTAATAATGTGATGATGATATATATATATATCTATTTGAGAAAAATATAAGTAAATAAATAACCATTACATATTAGTACTATTATCTGCAAGTCACCAAGAAAACCCACATGGAAATCGTCTTGCACTAAAACAAGTAATTATTGTCTCCGTGAACTGAATTATATATATTAGACGAACGAGTGACGTCAGACATTGATGGGTTTTCTGTAGACCTTCTCTCTCTCTCGTTGTATCCACTTTCTGTGGGTACTGAATTGACGTTTTTGTTTGTATTTGCATTTTTACCTCGAAAGGTTGTGGTATAAACGGGGAGAGCATTGGGCCATTGATGAGACAGCTTATTATCTCCTTGATTAGATGACGGTAAACGTGACATATCCGGAACATAAGGTTTCCTCTCTGAATATCTAGGATTACTCCCGTTCTTTATAGGGTATTGTGTTTCATTAATAGGGTTGCTATCTTCCTTAGTATCCAGTTTTGAACCTTCATATGTTGGCACGTCTTCAATGTGATTTTGTTTTTCTTTTCTATTTCTTATTTGATTATTATAAGCATCATTTCCAACAGTTTTGTCACGGATCCGAGGATCACTTGAGCGTTTATCGTCATCATGCATTCTAGATATTGGCTGGTCATGTTTCCTAGCATTATTTGGGCTTTTATCGTCGTCGTTTATACTAGAGACATTTGGGTTACGATTCCTAGCTTCATTTGAGCGTTTAACTTGATCATTTGTACCCGGGACAGTTTGGTCACGGATCCCAGAATCACTTGAGCGTTTATAGTCATCATTTATACTAGATATTGGCTGGTCATGTTTTCTAGCATTATTTGGGCTTTTATCGTCGTCGTTTGTACTAGAGACATTTGGGTTACGATTCCTAGCTTCATTTGAGCGTTTAACTTGATCATTTGTACCCGGGACAGTTTGGTCACGGATCCCAGAATCACTTGAGCGTTTATAGTCATCATTTATACTAGATACTAGAGACATTTGGGTTACGATTCCTAGCTTCATTTGAGCGTTTAACTTGATCATTTGTACCCGGGACAGTTTGGTCACGGATCCCAGAATCACTTGAGCGTTTATAGTCATCATTTATACTAGATATTGGCTGGTCATGTTTTCTAGCATTATTTGGGCTTTTATCATAGTCATTTATACTAGAGACATTTGGGTTACGATTCCTAGCTTCATTTGAGCGTTTAACTTGATCATTTGTACCCGGGACAGTTTGGTCATGGATCCGAGAATCACTTGAGCGTTTATAGTCATCATTTATACTAGATATTGGCTGGTCATGTTTTCTAGCATTATTTGGGCTTTTATCATAGTCATTTATACTAGAGACGGCTTGATTACGATTCTTATTTCCATTTGAGCGTTTATCTTGATCACTTAAATCCGAGACAGATTGGTCATGGATCCGAGGATCACTTGAGCGTTTATAGTCATCATTTAAACTAGATATTGGCTGGTCACGTTTCCTAGCATTATTTGGGCTTTTATCGTCGTCGTTGATACTAGAGATTGTTGGTTTACGATTTCTAGCTTCATTTGAGCGTTTATCTTGATCATTTGTACCCGGGACATTTTGGTCACGGATCCGAAAATCACTTGAGCGTTTATAACCATCATTTATACTAGATATTGGATGGTCATATTTCCTAGCATTATTTTGGCTTTTATCGTCGTCATTTATACTAGAGACAACTGGCTTACGATTCATAACTTCATTTGAGCGTTTATTTTGATCATTTATACTCGAGATAGATTGGTCACGGTTCTTAGCTTCATTTGAGCGTTCATCTTGACCATTTCTACCCGGAACAGCTTGGTCACGGTTCCTAACTTCATTTGAACGTTTATCGTGATCATTTATACCCGAGATAGATTCGTCACGGTTCCTAGCTTTATTTGAGCGTTTATCTTGATCATTTCTACTCGGAACATCTTGGTCACGGTTCTTAACTTCACTTGAGCGTTTATCGTGATCGTTTATACTAGGAACAGTCTGTTTAGATCTTTCAATACCATTTGACAGATCACTAACATTCTTTTGTTCATTCTTAGAAACATCTGGATCACGGATTTTGATATTATTATCTGAGTGTTTGTTTCGAACTCTAACGTTTTGTTCATCAGTGTAAGAGATACCGGAAGATCTATCATGTTTCTTAGCATGCTTTGTAGCTTTGTCTGGTTCATTGATGTAAGATACAGGTTTTTCACGGTTTTCGATATCATTAGAGTATTTGTCACGACTATCAATATTATAAACGGATTGATCTCGGTTGTTCTTAGAATCATTTGAGCGTTTTTCTAGATCACTACCATTCTGTCGTGCATTCTTGGAGCTACCATGGTTCTGAACACCATCTGAAGATTTGTCTGGTTCATTGATATATGAAACAGTAATATCGCGATTAGTATCATAATATGGATCTTTAGCTTTCCTATCTTGATGCTTAAAAGAGCCGGATAAATCGTGATGTTCAACGTCTTTTGTGCGTTTGTCAGATGGATCGTGGTATGCAACGTCTTTTGAGCGTTTTTCAGGTGGATCGTGACGTGCAACGTCTTTTGAGCGTTTGTCAGATGGATCGTGACATGCAATGTCTTTTGTGCGTTTGTCAGATGGATCGTGACGTGCAACATCTTTTGACCGTTTGCTACCTTCAATAATTTTCTGTTCTTCATACTTAAAGTCGTGGTTGGTATATGAATTAATTTGATCATCATCGTCAAAATTACTTCCGTTTTTATCATCTAAATTCACTTTGCTTCGTGTCGAATATGAGTTTGTATTCACTTGCGTATGTTTAACATCAGAATCCTGAAGTCTTTTATTTTCAACTTCTTTTCTTTTTTCGGAATCGTTGGAGCCTTGTGTTTCTTCGGTTAGTTTACTTTTTGACTTAACGTATATTCTTTCCGTATTGATATCATCAGTTTTTCTTGTGTTCTTTGTTGGTGTTTTCTTTATCATTTTATCCTCAAACTCATGAGTACTTCTCGTTTGATAGGGATAGTTCGATTCGTTAGTAGTATGTTGGGTCGATATGATTCCAACTGCAATTAATTTCGAGTTCGAATTCGAGTTTCTTCTTCGAGTATCGTTATCGCTTTCGTTAAAATCACTTCGATGTTGTTTTCTTTCTGCGCGTTGTTCCGAATGGTTATCCTTAACACTTTTTGCATGTTTTGAAATCACCACTTTGCTATGTTTATGCGATTTTTTATTTTTACCAGACTTTTCTCCAGATTTGGTTTCATCATCTTCTCCCTCTTTTGTTCCCTTTTCAACACCAATTTTACGTTTTTTCGCGGACATGAAAACTACTTTATCAAGCTTGTTAATGGCTTTTTTGAATGATTTCACCTTTGTTGAACGGCTAATATTCTCAGAATCATGTTCGGTAGTACTTTGATCGTGTCTGTTGTAGGCTAAATAAATCAATGGTCTTAGACAATAAGTAGGCAGGGCTACTATTAATGCGATAGTGTAGAATCCACTCCAACAACTTGCATGAAAACTATCGTAAAATGCAACAATGAAATATGGCAGCCAGCAGATGATCATTACACACCACGTGATAAACACTGTAACGGCTAGATTGAAATCGAAACTGTTATCATTGACGAATACAGTTCGGCTTGTCTCAGCAACATACTCCAATCTCCTACGTGTCGTTTGTAGTCTAGACCCAGATCTAGAAATACTGTGTCGTGGTTGATTTCGTGACATTTCAATAATATTGATTCCTCTGTTGCCTTCCGGTAGTTCTGAATTATTTTGTTTGTTCACGTGATTAATATTCATTTTAGTAATGGATCCATCATAATTATCGATGTTTGACTTGTCATTTTTTTCATTCAGTGCATCCTCCTCCTTTTTGCGTTTGATTTCCTTCATTCGTTTGTGGAATATACATGGGAATGTACATAAACCTACACAAAACGCAAGCCCTAAACCAACACTGAATACCCCTACCAAGTAATACAAGGCTTCATTGAACCTGACTGTGCATGCAGCATGGTAGAAATCGTATGAAATTTCTACCCAATTAGAGATTGGAATGGCAGATATCCCTAAATTTATAATCCAAACGAAAATAGACAAAACCACAACTTTCCACTTGGGATCGAACAGTGTCTTGTAAAATCCTTCATTAGTAAGCTTAACGCGTCTTTCAATCGCCATTAATGAAATGATAGTGAAACTGTTTAAATAAAGAAAATTTGCAATAACACCTTGAGCATAGCACGCGTATGTTGTTAGTTTCCATGACGACATGATGGCTACAACACATGTCGGAATCAAGATGGCGACACAAGCAATGAAGTCAACAATGGTTAGCTGAAGAAAAAATCTACCAAATGGAATTCTTAAACTGTTCCTTTTCTTCAAATTCCTGACAACAAAAACATTCAAAATTATACTACTGATTGTTGCAATAGAACACATGGCTACTAGAAAATATGGTAGTACTCCTGATGGAATCCATGTCAAAAAGCTGTCATATGACCACGCCATTTCTTACAATTCTGTTAATATCCAAAATCTACACTTTATGATATGAAGTTTAACGAATTGTTTGGCAAGTCAACGTCCAAAATCTACACTTTATGATATGAAGTTGTACGAATTATACAGCAAGATATATCTTTTCACAATTGTTTAGTGTTTCTTCATCAGTTACCCATTTTCGCTGAACAAAACATGTACGTGTTAGCTACTTTAGTCCGTCTCTTCATAATGTGGGATTTAAAGAAGGCATGTATCAAATATTTGTGGTGTGGTATATGAAAATATGCGATATAACCTAATATTAATATATATATATTACATTAATATTATTTTAAATTACTGTAATCGTCTTTAAAGACCCATTGTTCGTTTCCTAAATATTTTGAAAACGGATGCAATATTTCAGTATTTTGTCATGAAATGAATTGTAAATGATAATGTTATTATTTTTGCAATTTACAATTGTATATCCCTTTATTGAACATAGTTATTTATTTAAAAAAATACTAGTACGATATTACATGGTTGATGTAGCGCATTATCTATGCTATCTTTGTCACTGGTTATACACTCCAATGCTGCGAATCCACTCTTCATAGCATACTGGGTTAGGAATATGGTATTTAACGCCACTTTCAACAAGATTTCAGTTATATCGTGGCGGTCAGTTTTATGGGTAGAGGAAACCAGAGTACACGGAGAAAATCACCGACCCGCCGCAGGTTACTGACAAACTTAATCACATATTATCTCATAATATAAATTCATCAGTATTTGTTTTGAACATTCTTCCAACCTGTTGTGAGGTGTTATTAATCCTTATTATGGGTCTAGCCATTCTGAAACACCTGACTTCGTCCCTTTTTTTCCCCGTGTTATCCCGTTCTTTTGTTTAACTTTGTATCCCTTTAAACAAACATTACATATACTCTGTGAACCTATGTACCGGCGTAACGTGTGTCTTATCATAGGATACCATAGGAACTACAGTGGACGCTGGCTTGTTGCCACTATGTCCACCTCTAAATCCACATAATTGATGCGCGATTTTACGTCACTTCCAGAATTAGATCTTATGTTTATGTCTGCCGTAAAGTCATATTTGCACTCTTGGTGCTTCTAGGCCGATTTCAAACTGTTTTAACTGTTTTTACCTGAATAACTGATTCTGGGAGGCTATTCCAT
The DNA here is from genome assembly GCA_002080005.1 of Gigantidas platifrons. NCBI lineage: Eukaryota > Metazoa > Mollusca > Bivalvia > Mytilida > Modiolidae > Gigantidas > Gigantidas platifrons. Next base: position 230,599 of record MJUT01036636.1, on the reverse strand, counting down.
ATTTCAACAATTCTAACGGCGAAGGTATATTTCCTCACGTTCAGTCTACTTGTTTTTTTCTTCATATTCTTGCTATGTCCCCTTGCATTTGAAGTTGTGTTTAGCTCAAACATATCCACTGTTGTTAGAGGATCATAAATACCATTTATTATTTTAAATACTTCAATCATATCTCCTCGCATTCTTCTATACTTCAGAGTGGGTATCTTGAGTTTCTTCAGTCTTTCGCTATATTCCATGTTTTTTTTTATTAAAGTAGGTACTTGTTTTGTGGCTCTTCTTTGTACGTTTTCTATTTTTTCAATATCCCCCACTTTAGATGGAGACCAAACTGCTTCCGCGTGTTCAATATGAGGTCTAATTATAACCAAAGCTTGAAATAAATATTTGAAGCTTTGTTCATCTAAATGTGTATAAGTTCTTCTGATTAGTCCCATAATGCTGTTTGCTTTGTTCACTTGATTTTGTATATGTTTGTTGAAGGACAAATTTTCATCTTACAGTACTCCTATGTCTTTTTCTCCGTCAGATTGCTCTAACTCAATTCTGTTGCCATCGTTGTCATATAGATAATAATGTTTTGTTCCTTTGTCCACACATTTATTGGCAACTGACATCACTTTGCATTTGTTAGGATGGAATTTTAATAGCCATGTATCTGACCAACTTTGTAAACTATCTAAATCTGCTTGAAGCATTTTCTCATCATTTTCCTCTCGGATTTCTCTGAAAATTTTCGTATCATCAGCAAACAGGTAGGTAGCTGACTCTACCATCTCTGACATGTCGTTAATATAGATAACGAAGAATATAGGGCCCAGAACACTCCCTTGTGGTATCCCGCTTGTGACATGGTGGCATTTGGACTCTGCACCATTTACAATTACTTTTTGTAGTCTGTTGCTAAGAAAACTTTCGACCCACTTAATTACTTTCTCGCTTATTTTGTACCTATGCATCTTATGCAGAAGTCGTCTATGTAGTACTTTGTCAAAAGCTTTCATAAAATCCATATATACTGAGTCAATTTTCCCACCCTTGTCGAACCTGTGTATACTGTGTGGAACTGGATATACTCTGCTGACCTAGGTATACTCTGCAGACACGAGTATCATGACTCAGCGGTACTGGGTATACTCTTCTGACCTGGGTATAATCTGCAAACCCGGGAATATTCCGCAGATATAGTGTGTAGAACCGAGTAGTTTACTCTGTAGACCTAGATATACTCTGCGGACATATATATACTTTGTGAACCTGTGTATACTCAGCGACCCGATGTATAATCTGCAGACCGGGAATACTCCGCAAACTTGTGTCTTTCCCAGACAACACAAAATTGGGTTGAATTTTGATTAGTCTTCAACAGACCACATTTTTTTCTTTTGGTATACAGTATACATACCATCGACCTCCGATGATTACATACTGTTGCATGCGTGGACTATATACAAAAAATGATTTAAAATATGCCAAAAGGAAACAATAACAATTTAATTTGTAAATGATATGAAAGTAAATTAGTGCAGAAATGAACTTTTAGTGATTAAAACTATTTATAGAATATTAAAGAAGAAACCATAGTAGGTTGCAGAAAACAGCAGGTGTTAGCTGGTCTCTGAAGCAGACGACTGAAGGTATATGGACAAGATAAAGTGTATTTATAGGGAGTTGGTTCCACTGTGGTATTGTGTATGGGGAGAATGAATGTCTATATGTGCCTTTAGACGTAGGAATTTACCTATATGTTAGGGGTGATATTTCCTGGTTCTTGTGTCTGAAACTATTAATATGTCAGATGGTACAACAACAAGATGGAATGATACTTTGTACATCACAACCAATCTTGTGCGAAGTCTACGTTCTGCAAGTGATGGTAAGTTTATTATATTGAGCATATCGGATGTACCGAGCAGCTCGTCGTTGGACCATCTCAATTTTTCTAATGGATTCAGATATGTGAGGGTCCCAGATAAAGCATGGATTCTATAATTTTGGCCTGACGAGCGCTTGGTACTCCTGTGTTTTTATTTGTTGGAATTGGTAATGAATCGGTAATTTTATCAACCAAACACCCCATTCACTTTGATTTCTTATCCGTGTGAACAGACAGAGGAATATTGTTATCGGAAACATAGAAAGCAGTAAAATTCTAATTAAATTATCAATACAATCAATTAATCAACTGTGACTTTTTTCTAACTGTAATTTGAGAAACGTGTTAATTTATACAATAAGTTTTAACAATGATTAAATCAAAGCCTTAATAATTAATTGATTTCATTCATTTACAGACTGACTACAACGAACGTGACGGCTAGTGTATACAAGTTCATGAGGAAAGTCTTCGCCCTTCCATTCCCACCCGCTGAGCACATTCCACCTGCATTTGAGAAGCTGAAAGAAAAAGCAACAGATGAGAAGACACAAGAAGATATGCAGTATTTTGAAGATACGTGGATGACCAGCACCGTATACGTATGGACAGTACCAACCACGTACCAACACGGAGTGTCTTCAACCAAGCCATAAGAGCCAAGAAGGATGGCACCATAAGCTAAACAGAAAAGCCCGCAAAGGAAACTTACAGTTCTATCTTCTCATTACTCTGGTGCACTCTGAAGCAAAAAGACTGCCGACACAGATGAAGATGATCTCCGAGGGAAAACTAAAAAGATATAGACGTAAAAGGAGCCGTACCGTCCAGAGCCAGTTGTTTCAAATGTGGGAGAAGTACCTCAGCAACCAAGTCAGCGTGCATCATCTCATGAAGAAGTGTGGTGCAATCTACGGTACCGGGTGCTAGACTTTGAACATGTATATTATATATTGTACATTATAATGTGAAACATGTAGTGCTTTTTGTGAAATATAGTGCACTCTTTTTTTAATTAGTTAACAGTGCTTTCAATCGTCTTGTTACATTGTTTTTATGTATAATATTGTTGTTATCTCTTTAACGCTAATAAAAATCATTTTAACACATTTTGTTCTTTTTTTCTTCCAATATCAATAAGACGTTTTCTGGGTGAAAAATAAAGGTTTTATACTAAATATTGGTCCGAGTTGTCTTCAAAAAGTGGTATGATTTTACACTAAATATTGGTCCGAGTTGTCCATAAGGTGGTCCAAGTTGTCTTAAGTGGTCCGAGTTGTCCTGTTGCCGTTTTAAAAGGGGTTGTGAGTACGTAATTAATATTTAATGATGGTGGGGTTATGGCGTTTAACGCCACTTTCAACAACATCTCAGTTATATCGTGGCCGTAGGATTCATGTCGACATTGGATTCAACTGGTCCAGTAGTTTGTGTGAAAAAAAATAAAATATGAAAAGCTAACAAATGCAGACAATGATGACTGATCCAAAGTGATGACCATACCTTACATGGACATATTGTCCAGCCAGCAATTAAAAAGACCATAACTTGGACAAAATTTAATTCGTAAAAAATCTTATTTTTTTATTTACAGCATCAGTTTACCATTTATTATGGATAAAGTTATGAAGGCATCGACAAGCATTATCACAGCTTGTACTATCTGAATCTATATTAGTGATATTGTTTGTCTCAATCTTTATAACTGCTGTTCTTCTATATTTATCTTCCATCCAACAAAACTGATCTTATATCAGTACTTAACATAATTTTCACTGATACTATTTTTGTGAGGGGCTGCTGTGGCCGTGTTCATATGGTAGTTGGATTTACAACTACCTATATGCAATCAGTGCCTATCACCACTGATGTTTTGAGTTCGAATCTCGATCAGGGCGAGGTGTACAACATTTAAGTGATAAAATTTGTCAGTAATTACGACAGGTCTGTGGTTTTCTCCAGGTACTCCGGTTTCCTCCACCAATAAAACTGACCGCCACGATATAACTGAAATATTGTTGAAAGTGGCATTAAACACCATCAAAGAAAACAAACATACTATTTTTGGTATTAAATTGCACAAGGTTTTGAAATTGTAAAAAGGAACTATCAATTTTCTTTCATCAAAATAAGGGTGTTTGTCTGGTACAATTCAAACATTATCGGCTCATCAAGAAGTAACTTGTTCTTGCCATGATATAGCTAGACACTGCCCACTAGGTATTAAACAACAATCACTCAGTCAACAAGATGAACTGTGAGCTAATGCTCACTTATGATACCCCCGAATATATGTTCAATGTGTATAAAAACCAACCAAGTCGGCAAAAAGGAAGTAGGAATGTGACAGGTCCAAAAACGCTATGGGGTACCTATATGAAGCTTGTGACGAAATATCAGATTTCTGCCATCAATAGTTGCTTAGAAAAATGTGCATATATGTTAAATGTGTATAAAAGCCAACTAAGTCGGAAAATAGAAAATAAGAATCTGACGGGTCCTAAGACGCTTCCCACAATATGGCATACCTATATGAAGCTTGTGACCAAATATAAGATTTCTGCTGTCAATAGTTGCTGAGAAAAATGCGACGAAAAATATCTTTGGACGGTAAAACAGTATACCCCCTTCCCCTCTGGGGAGCGGGGGTATAAAAAGGTAGATATCAAATTTAGTGTGCAAGCAGCTTTTCTGGAATAGCCAAAATCAGGTACACTCAATGTAAAAACATTGGAAAGCTAAATAATTTAAGAAAAGTTTGAAAATACCAAAGAGGTAATCAAAGTAGTATGTCAAAGATAGACAGACAAACCAATGGTCAAAAGAAAAAGGACAAAAAGACAAACAATGATCTATAAAACACTGCACAGAAAACTAAAGATTGAACAGCACAAACCCAATTAGAAATTGGTAAAAGGTAAGCAATTCCTGCTCCACATGTGGCACCCATTGTGTAAAGTTTTTTTGGTCATATTTGTAAAATAACTGAAGAGTATATATAATAATTTATTCAATAATCAACAAATGTATAATATTAACAAAAAAATAAAATTTCACAAGGATATCTGTAAAAAAAATTAGGTGTAAAAATT
>MJUT01036636.1:182195-221244 GCA_002080005.1 Gigantidas platifrons | reverse complement strand
GTATCTTGTCTCTCTATAAAACATACAGCTAACTTACCCTATAACCCAGTATGATATTGAAGACTTTTCTTGGGTATCTTGTCTCTCTATAAAACATACAGCTAACTTACCCTATAACCCAGTATGATATTGAAGACTTTTCTTGTGTATCTTGTCTCTCTATAAAACATACAGCTAACTTACCCTATAACCCAGTATGAAATTGAAGACTTTTCTTGGGTAACTTGGCTTAGTATCTGAAACAAGACACCTTCTTCCCTGATATTCCTGAATGTGGGATCTTGTTTTACGGGTAACATATAACTTTGTTGTGAATCTTGGTTGGACGATTTCTGTAACATAAATGATCAACAATTATTGTAATGAGCTTGCAAAAACATTGGTCTGGAAATCTTGAAACATATTTAAATTCAAAATGAGGACTTTGGTTCAGTCTTCAAAATTAGCCAGTAGTCATGTAAGGATTTTATTAGCCTATCAAGGCAAACTTGTGTTAGCACACAGAACATTTACAACAGACTACTTTTCATGGAAAATTTAAGTCCCATAACTCTTCAACGACAACAATTTTTAATTGTCAAAAGGTATATATATTCTCAGATTACCATTCCTTGTAAAAAAAAATCTTGTAAAGTATGAGCAAAATCTGTCAAGAAAATGTACAGTTAGCTCGCAGCATGTTTACAACGGATATACAGCCAATATGTTACCATAATACATCCCATCTAAAAGAGGAGTGCATAAAAAACACAAACTCATATTAAGAAGACAAAAAAAAATACTTATATATGATAGATTCATATCAGTGTTCACTCCTCAAATCGGCATCCACTGACGTTATTATCTCAAATCACAGTCCAATTTAAGGGTTTTCACAAATCGGTGGCCTTTCCACATTCTCAGATCTATGGTTGGTTTATTGGTTATGGTTAGGGCACACGTCAGTGATGCCATTGGACTTTGATTTGAGAAAGTGAGAAACGGTAGAGATTTGAGAATTGGATGCCTATTTGAGAATTTGAAAAAAAACCATAGATTTGAGAATTTTACAAAAGGACATAGATCTGAGGTATAGATGTCTGTGACGTAGAAATTGGACATTGATTTGAGGATTGGATGTTGATTAAAGTCTGGACGTCGATCCGAGTCTTACATATAAACTTACCCTTTTGAATCTATATTTATCAAATACATCTTTTATTCTAGAGCACGCCAAGGAGAAGTTATGAAGAACTCTGTAATTAATTTCACCGTTGTCAGATTTGATATATACGCCTTCATGTTTGTCCACATGTAAATAATGTAACATACAATTTGTTGCACCAACTGATAATCTGAAATAACGGGGAAAAAAGTTAATAATAATTTTTTTTCTGTGACTGCAATTTTACACTTTGATACAAATTAAAGAAAAGTAGCAGTACTTTTATTGCTGTTCTACAATTTGTATTTTGTGTTTATACAGACCATCGTTTCAATGGTGAGTTTAGAAGTACCTTTTGAACATTTAGAAAATTTATAGAAATTGTTTCGAAAACGAATTGTACATTCACACGTCTTATAGAAATTGTTTCGAAAACGTATTGTACATTCACACGTCTTATAGAAATTGTTTTGAAAACAAATTGTACATTCACAGTCATCAAATTTCTGGTATCAGCTGAATAGTTTTATTGAAAATACATTACGTAGGTTATATGTTTCTGAAACACATTACACTGTCATGTGATTGCAAAAAATCAACAAATTATAACAAAAGAACATTTTGTTTCGATGCATTAGATGTTTTTGAAATGCTTCCCAAAACAATTAGTGTAAAACAGCAATCTCTCACTCATTTTTTTCGGGGCTGTCGTGGCAGTTGGATTTATAACTACATATGCAGTCAGTGCCTATCACTACTAACATTGTGAATTCGAATTCAGTTCATGGAGCGGTGAACTCGATACAACTTTATGTGATAAAGTTTGTCAGTGACTTGCGACATGTCAGTCATTTTCTCAGGGTACTCTAGTTTCCTTTACCAATAAAACTGACCGCAACGATATAACTGAAATATTGTTGAAAGTGGCGTTAAACATCATAAACCAAAAACCACTCATTTTCAAGAACAGTTACCTATAAGACCATATTACTATTCTGTGAGTTTGATAAAGCCCTTCATTCAATAAAGACTTACTTGATATCAATTCTGGGTATGTCTAGACCATGATTGAGGTCATACAAGTAGTTGTTCCCTTCTACACCATGGAAATATATCAATGGTTTCTGAAAATAAAATAACTAGAAAATACAAATAGAAATATAGGCAATATTTTATAGCATTAAATTTTGACAATGAAATTTAATAGCTCTATGTAGATGTAGCATTTCTTTTTATTGTTAGAAGTCTTAGATGTTTATGGTGTTTATCGCCACTTTCAACAATATTTCAGTTATATAGTGGAGGTCAGTTTTATTGGCGGAGGAAACCGGAGGACCCGGAGAAAACCACCAACCTGTCGCAAGTCACTGACAAACTTTATCACATAATGTTGTATAGAGTACATGTCGGCATTGATTGCATAGGTAGTTATAAATCCAAGTACCATGCAATCACAAACACAACAACCCTTATTTTGAAGAAAAAAATATGAATGGTATTAGATTAACTGAAATAAGAATCATAGATGTGAATATTCCCGTTAAAAATTTCATTATAAGGTCAAATGATATCAAACTTTCCACCTAGTATTATAGATCTACTTGTAAGCCTCACCATAATATCAGGTGTTAAATTCCTTCTTGTAAAAAAAGTTGCCAATAATCTCGACATATTTACCTTTCCACTTTCCACACTAGATCCACTATCAGAGGAAGCACTAGATCTAATAGAAGAATCTCTATGGAAACGGTTGGATTTTCTGTATTTGTTAAATCCACTGTTCTTTAGAACTTCTGTGAATTATAAAAAAAAGAAAAACGTGAAGAATATATGACATTTCTATGCCCAACTCTAATTCTCTTAAAACAAACCAGCTAAAATATTTTTGTAAAAAAATAGCACTTAAAAGTCCTTATTTTTACTTTTAATTTGTTTTGAACAATTCAGGCTTTGGATCTTGATTCTTCTTTAAGAGAATAAGTTCAACAAATCAACTTTAACATATATGTACATTACACCTTCATTAAAAAACATGGGGGCCACCAACGTTGAGAGTTAAAATCTAGCTCAGGCTAGGTGTACTCGATACAACATTATGTGATAAAATTTGTCAGTGACTTGTGGAAAGTCTGGTTTTCTCCGAGTACTCCGAAGTCCTCCGTCAATAAAACTGACTACCACAATATAACTGAAATATTGTTGAAAGTGGCATTAAACACCATAACTCATTGAAAAAACCATAAATATACCTCACTTAAGAGTTGACTAACACCCAAAATTTCCAAAAGTTCAATCGAAAATTTTGGCCATCCGTTATTTTTTTGTTTTCTTTTTTTATGTTCTTTTTATTTATCGGTTTTATATTTTTACATTTTTACCGTGACTTAACCATTGATATTCATTGTGTTTTTTAATTAAATAATTATCTTTTAACCATGACTTAACCATTGATATTCATTGTGTTTTTTAATTAAATAATTACCATATGCCATACTGGTTGTATTCTGAGGACTTTCTGGTAAACTGGTTACTAAAGATGATGTATTTTGTCTAGAACTGAAAACAAACAAAGTCCTGCTTATTAATATTTAATAAAAAAAAACTGATTGATTGATTGGTGTTTAACGCCAACATTAGCAATATTTTAGCTATATTGTGGCGTGTTTAATAAAAACTAAACCACAAATGTTGTGGTATATATTGTGAAAATATATCTTTCATTCTCTTATTAAAAACAGTAAAATATTTTTCTTGATCACAGAAAATTAAATAAGAAATTTAAGATATGTGAATTCCCATAAGCAAGCATGCACAGTTTTAGTTTTAAGGAGTTCTTCCCATTTAAAATATTCCATGTCATTGTCAATAAAAGTAATAACTCCTTTACAAAAGATGTGGTCAAATTGCCATAAATAATATCCCAATCTGCATATGGTAATGCACAACCATGTAAAGTTTTCAGGAATTCCCTTCTAAAATGTAGGAGGAATTGTGACTTTAATTTTCTAAGTGAAAAAGGGCAGAGTGATGTCAAACATAATCATGTTATCGATGAAAACAATAATGTCAAATTTGGATGTCTTAACTTTCATAACTGCTGCTGTTCTTAGTCGTTATGATGAGCACTGGTCCTCCGTCCCAAGACAAGTTAAACTTCGTTCGGACCAGCAAATTTTTCAGTTTTTATTTAGCACTATATAAAAATAAATTCTAGAATTTGATTCAGACCAGTTCAAGGACTGTCTAATATATATGAGACAGATTTATCAGTATTGGTAGTATCATTAGCTTAGAGTTCACTGGGATATATTATAAGTAGGTGGTTTGACAATAAAAACTGGGTTAGGGTTATGTTTAACATCATTTTCAACAATATTTCAGTTATATCGTGGTGGTCAGTTTTATTGGAGGAAGAAGCCGGAGTACCAAGAGGAAACCACAAAAAAATTACAAGACATCACTTATACATAAAAAGGCGAAATTAATTAAATCTTCCAACTAAATTACTGTTTTCTGTTCTATCTTTGAGAAGCTCTTGGATGGACTATGACTCATCCCCTCACACATATTTCCCATATCCCTTCTCCTTAATATTCAAGGCTAATGTCAGATTTGTTCATATCTGTTTGGGAACAGGAGATCTACGATATGATAGTAGGATTTGGGATCATATTAACTAGTTTAACACAGCCATATGTTTGTACCAGACTCAACACATAACCTAGATTTCCATCAGATTCTGTTTTTGGAGTTAGAGATTTGCCTGAGCAGTGGTTTGTATTGCTGACCACAACAGTTGTAACTTTTTTTCAAGCTCTTCCCCCCGACATCTCAAATTCCAAGATGTTACTCCAATCCTGCCCCCTTTCCTCCCATCTCTTGCCAACTCATAATAAATGTATATATACCAATGGTCCATCTGTTTATACATATTAAGGTTTACTATCTGCATCATTGTAGCCTTAGCCTGGTCTATAAGAAAGGAATCAGGAGCTAGTGACACATCTGACCTGAAATGGACAAATAAGCAAATAGTGTTAGATATCTTCACTAACAACTACCCCAATGCAACTTTAGACTAGTGAAAAGCACCAGCTGTAAGTAAAAATCACCAATTGTCATAATAAATCACCAAAGGTCGGTAAAAAATATCAATTGTCAGTAAAAATCACTAAACATCAATAAAATCACCAAAGATTGGTAAAATCACCAATGGTCAGTAAAAATCACCAAAGGTTAGTAAAAATCACCTATTATCAGTAAAAAAACCACTATTGGTAATTTAAAATCACCTATTGTCAGTAAAAATCACCAATGGTTGGTTAAAACCACATCGATGGTTGGTAAATATTTGGTAATCTTTCCCTGGGATATATGTATCATTTTTTAAATGTATTCAAGAGCATTTGAGAACGTTCAACAGCATAACAAATTCTATATAATTCAATAAATTTTTAACTCACTTTGTATGGTATCCATTTGTTTCCAACATTGTACACAAAATAGTATGTTTCTGAAAAAAAAAATAAAAATAATTACAAATATTTCAATAATTATAAAACTTACCATTATAATTTTCATCAGCAGATTAAATATACATGTATAATTATATGTATATTTTTTTGGCTAAATAAATAAAATTAATATATTTAATAGTAGTTTTCAATAAATAAATTCTAGGGTTAGTGGGTGTGGGTTATGGTGTTTTATGCCACTTTCAACAATATTTCAGTTTTATCGTGGCAGTCAGTTTTATTGGAAACTAACAAACTTTATTACATAATGTTGTATTGAGTACATCTTGCCATGAACAGGGTTCGAACTCACAACTTTAGTGGTGATAGGCACTTATTGCACAGATAGTTGTAAATCCAACTACCACACAATCACGACCATGATGGCCCCAAAATGATTGTGTGTTTATAATTTTATATTCCAGATTGATACAGTTGTTTATAGTTTGAAAGTGTTCACAAGTTCAACGTTTTTAAAAGACTCATCAGAAGGGGTTTTGGCAAGTACCTTTCATATTACGACACATACTTCACATTGTGACTTCAGAGAAGGTCAAGTGATGTGAGATGCATAAATCTCATATCATTATCTCGCTTTGAATATGCCTGTCATATACAATCATGGGAGAGTAAAATTTCCTGTTTTCCATCTTGATTTTCCCAGTTAAAAAGAAATTTAACTTGCTCAACAATCAGCAATGTTTATATTTTATCAAGCATTTAAAAAAAACTTACATAAGCTACAATTAACCACACCCATCTAGCAGAAACTGGTTCTGTATAACCAAATGGTTCTTCTTCCAGTAAATTGTAGAATTGCCTTGTTGGGAAAATTTCCCGCCAAATAACTGTCGTCTGCACAGTTTCTCTAGAGCAGACAGACAATATGTGCTGGTACTTTAGATACAGATATACATCCAGTAAGTCGTCTTGTGGTAGGTGGTTACAAACTATAGAACTCTGTAATAGAAGTTATATTTAACATTATAGAAAATTTCTTTATTTGACTTTTAGCAGGAGGGTTATGTTTATCTCCAAGAGTCAGAATTTTTGTTCATACATTTATTCAAGTTTTAACCAAAAATTTCTCGTTAAATTATATATTTTCTGACAATGTACAAATATTGAATATTTACACCAAGGGCATAAATCAACAATATAAACTTATTTACCTTATAAAATAGGCAAGATCCTAGCACTGTGTAAGTTCTCCTACATCCATAGTAACTATCAGACTGAAATATGCAATTAATATAAAAAAACAAACAAACAAACAAACAAACAAACAAACAAAATAAAACAAAACAATAATTTACAAATAGACATATTATTACAATACCTATATTGATTAACTATAATTAACCTAACTTATGAAGAAATCAATCTTTTTAAAGTTGTTTCTAAGGCCACGGTATAACTGAAATATTGTTGAAAGTGGCGTTAAACACCATAAAACTATTTTCAAAGTTTTACAAAAGAATTTCATTACTTTATATCAGATTTCAAGAATACTTGAATTCAATTTAAAATGTCTGACATGGGAGAAAATACCACATTAATTTTTGCATTTCAATAGTACAATTTATGTTTAAACAGGGGATTTTCTTTTGCCAAATTTTGTCTAGTATCTTTTTAACAGCCACAAAATGAGCAAGGGACACACTTTTTTTCGAAAAAAATATGGTCCATATCTGATGTATCCTTTTGTGATTGAAATATGTTAAATGTTATTCTAATATGACGTCCTTCAAATGCTTTGAGTCCAAACCCGTGGTAAAATTAATATATACCTACACCCATTGTAATTTATGACGTCATCGACAATTTATAACGATATTTTACCAATTTTCACATATTAGAATCGAAATAATTTATGGTAATTATTTCTTAAATATATAACTCCCAAAACTTTAAATTATTTGTCTTTCCAATCTTCAGATTTTGAGTGTACCTGATGAAGGTTATTCCAGAAACGCGTCGTGTGCACTAAATTAGATATCCACGTTTTTATTATAAAATAATGCTAATATTAATGCTTTTTAATTCTTGTTTCTTTGCTTTGAAAGCCATCAAAATTTTAATTTTTATTTCTGATGTATGACATACATAATATTTTAACAATATCTCATGGTATTTTTGACACTCACCATTTCCTTATAATCAGAAGATTCCCATTCTGTTACTATACGATCTATGTTATCCTGAAATGTACAATATGATCATGAGATACTGACAATTATCTACAGGGAGTAGCTAATATACTTTTTGCATACGTGTAACAAGCTGAAGTAAACTAGCCATAAATTCAATAAAGAAATAGAAAATTCACAAGTAGTTACAACATAAACATTTTGTACAAATTAAGTGTAAAAATATATGTTATTTTCATTGATTTTTACATAGGGAACACTATTGCCTGCTTTAAAGGGAAATAACTCCTATGACAACATATAAAAATGTGCAATATTAAATTCAAATTGGAAATGCACAAATGGTCTATTCAAATACACAGATATTTCAAAATAAAACCATCTGTTTCTTCCACTTTGACACAATGTGGTTCAACAGTATATTACTTACAGAAAATACAGAGTCAAGAGAGAAATATTGCACTGTATGACGACAGCTTCCACACTGGTCGATATCAATGGTCGACAGTATATTACTTACAAAAAATACAGTCAAGAGGGAGATATTGCACTGTATGATGACAGCTTCCACACTGGTCGATATCAATGGTCGACAGTATATTACTTACAGAAAATACAGAGTCAAGAAGGAGATATTGCACTGTATGACAACAGCTTCCACACTGGTCGATATCAATGGTCGACAGTATATTACTTACAGAAAATACAGAGTCAAGAGGGAGATATTGCACTGTATGACGACAGCTTCCACACTGGTCAATATCGATGGTTGATGGTGAGGAATACAGCTGATGTATAACAGATGATAGCAATGCTGTAACACTGTGATGATTGTCTACACATGATAGTGATTCATGTAAAGAATTATATTGCACTCTTAACACACGGACTAGGTTCTGTAGAACAGTCGGCAGGATTAATGGGTGGACTCTGAAATGATAATAATATTTATATATTAACACTGGGTTCTGTTGAACACCTGGTAAGTATTATGACAATATTAATATGTTTAACACTACATTTTGTAGAACAGTCGGCAGTGTAAAAGGGGTGGACCCAGAATCAAGACATTGCTTGTATACTAATAATTGATTCTGTAGAAAAGTTGATCGTACCGGAATACTTTTAAAATAATATCATATATTTCTGTACACTTACCATACGATCGTGTCCTGGAATTCATTTAAGATCTTCATTACAGAATTCTACATTTCACACAAGAACCTCAACATATTGGATATATTCGGCAGCCCTCTAATAATCACCTTGTCAAAACTTTATATTACATAGGCATGGAATTATATTTTTGTCTTCAATTTTTGGTAGTACATAAGACAAAAAAAGGTTTTCAAGAATTTAATGGAGAAACGCAATAAAGTTACTGTATTGGAAAATGAAAAGTAACCATGTTGCTATGGTGACTTAAAGCCATTTTAAAAAACCAACTAATTTGATGTAACCTGACTTAGTGGAGAGATTTTAAATCTCTCTAAATTATCTGAAAAGAGAATTCCCTTGTTGAAAAGAAAAAAAAATCAAAATCCTGATAAAAGAAATTATGGATAGTGGAAATTTTTATGAATCAGTTGAGTTGCATTAAGCAAAAAAAAAAAAAGAGGGGGGGGATCTATAAGACATATCAGAATTNATATAAATCATGGAAGCTAGAATGTGTTTTGAGTTTTAACATGGATTGGCAGATATTAGTAAATTTTATCCCTCGCTTCTGGCTCGGGATAAAATACTAATATCCACCAATCATGTTAAAACTCCCAACACATTCTGGCTTCCATGATTTATTTCTTAAGTAACCATGTTGCTATGGTGATGTAATATAAATAAACCCAAGGAAGACATAAAGCCATTCTAAAAAACCAACAAATTTGATGTACCCTGACTTAGTGGAGAGGTCTTAAATCTCTCTAAATTATCTGAAAAGAGAATTCCCTTGCTGAAAAGAAAAAAAAAATCAAAATCCTGATAAAAGAAATTATGGATAGTGGAAATTTTTATGAATCAGGTGAGTTGCATTAAGCAAAAAAAAAAAGAAGAAAAAAGGTGATCTATAAGTTTTTCTTGAAAACAGGAATACAAAACATATATGAGTTGTCTCCCCTTCATTTTGAGTTATAGGAGTTATCTCCCATTAATTTTGAGGTATGCATTATATTCTGCACTAAAAGTAACTGCGAGATAAAGAACAATAATAAAAGTATATGTATAAACTTTGATTTACCTGTTGATTCAAGAAACGTGTTGTGCACACTAAATTAGATTTCTGGGGGACGTGGTGGGCCTTGACCGTATGGTAATTGGATTTACAATTACCTGTGCAATCAGTGCTTATCACCACTAAAGTTGTGAGTTTGGTCCCCTTTCATGGTGAGGTGTACTCGATACAACATTACATGATAAAGTTTGTCAGTGACTTGCGACAGGTCGGTGGTTTTCTCCGGGTACTTCAGTTTCCCTCACCAATAAAACTGACCAACCACGATATAACTGAAATATTGTTGAAAGTGGCGTTAAACACCATAAACTAAACCAAAAACAACCTATTGACAAAATTAGATTTCTACTTTTTTTTTACATAAGTTTCATATGTATTTTCTTTCGTATTCACTTACACATAAATCATTTAAACAAACAAATTAAATGTAATAATCCTCTTAATAATTGTATAGTGGGAAATAGGGATAACAAATAAAATGTAAATAAGCACAAACCTGTCATGTGGTAAAATAAGTATAAGTATATTATTGTCTTCTCTGTGATAGGCAGCATTCATAACGTTATTATTATACATAAATGTAGAACTACAAAAAAATAATAGACAAATGTTACCGTAATGACATATGTATAATGCGCTAGATTTTACATAGATTTTTTAATTTGCAGAAGAAGTGTGTATTATAAACAAGAACAATATGCTTCACTCTTTTTTCATACTGGGAAATCACATTTTTCTGCAGATTTTCAAGGCCAAGAGGGGGTGCGCATTATGCAACCCTAATGATGGTAATGATAATGATGAACTCAGTTTAAACGTACAGTGAAACTTGTCTAAACCTAACCTCATTGGAACCAACTTTTGTGTTTGAAATAGAAATGTTTGGTTTATTTAGGAAAAGTCACAAATACTGGGGAGGTATGACATTACAAATGGCATTGTAACGCAAGTTTTAACAATATTAAAGACGTCCTTTCCTGAGAATAAATAAACAACAGGTCACTCATTCCAACCTAAATTATAGGTGTCTAAAGCATAATAAAACTTGTTTACGCCACTATACATGTATAGCTGAAATATTGCTAAAGATGGTGTTAAATACCAATCAATCAACCAACCTAAATTACAAGTCTTTTAGGTCTAAATTTGTTTAATGGGTAGATTTATGCAAAGCAAGAAAGGATATACTGAAGAATTTAGCTATATCGGAATGGAAAACTTCATATTTATAGTGGAGTTAAATTTTGCAGAGAGTCATCTAGAAATTTTTTATTTCTTTTGGTTATTTTTTTTTGTGGGTTATTGGTTAAATTCCAGGCCATCGTGATTTCTACTTGATACACTGTATGTGATTAGAGTAAACGAAATTTGTCAGACATGACCAGCAAAATTTGTCAGACATGACCAGCAAAATCTGTATTTGTAATTGAAAATTAATGAGGAGGGACATATTTTTTTCACTAGGCCCACCAATCCCATAAACCCTGTGTGATAAATCTTATTATCATCTTTTGGCTGGTGTGGACTTTTCCCCCAGATATTCTGGTTTCCCCCTCCCCCCCAAAAAAAAACAAAAAGAAATTACATCCACAGTATAACTGAAATTTTGTTTAAATTGGAGTTAAACACCTAACACATTAGTTGTTTTAAATGCTGCTTATTGATTATATCATCAGTTAAGATACAAACCTCTTAATGGCTGATGAAGAGATTTCTTTTAGTGTACCGTAGAGAGTAACAAATGCCCCTCGCATTCTAACTAATCCATCACTGTTCTCCGGGAATTGGAATAATACATCTTCCTACAACAAAGATATAGACATTCTTTTTTATTGAAAATCACAAAAACATTAGATGATACAGATATGAACATGTACAGTGTCTTTATCAACATTCTGAACAAGAAATAGAGACCTCAGTTGGCCCTCATAGTAAATAGTTGGCTTTCATAGTAAAGTGATTTTCTTGGAACAACATATGTATAATGTATAATATTTAGAAGAAATAAACCTTGCCAAGGACCATTCCTTACATTTGATCATATGATTTCCGTGAACAAGATTGAAACGTGAAAAATTTACAAACAGGATTAGCTAATAATTTTTTTTTAAATCAATGGATTATGATTGTCTAAAAAAAATGATCGCTAAGTTTTAAGGGATAACCAGTAGCTTGCGGATTGTCCCATGAGTCTGCGAATATCACAGTCAACAACTTTCTGGGTAAGCCTTGACTCATCTAGTATATAAAAATAAACGTAAATATGATTGATGGCTTAAAATATGTCTTTATATAATCTATAACCCCAATAAATTTTATGTTTTTGACATCAATGAAAGATGCTTGTTTATTTTGATAAAACCATCAAAGTGACGGCTAGTTTCTGGTAAAAATTTCAAATTCAAAATGATATCGTCAAGCACAAAATCCATACCAAAAGTTCAACACATCTCATGTTTAACCATGAAAATTCTCAAATTTAACATACATCTAGAGGTCAGGGGATTGAGTGAGTGACTGAGTGACTGTTGTTTAATGCCAACTCTGCAATTTTTCAGCCATATCATGGTGAGAACAAGTTAATTTTCAATGAGATGATGATGAGGTCCGCTTTGTACTAGACCAACTCGCTTAGTTGAATTTTTATAGTGTTAGCTCCCTGAAACAACACTCCGCGGATAGACATGTCCCTCACTCGGACACATTATCCTAATTCTGAGCCAGTCTTTGCTCGTTCTCCTTAATGTTGTGTGCTTAGCAGAGAAGCAACAAATACCAATTTTATAATCTTATATGGTTTGGCACGATCTGGACTCGAACCCACAATCTACTGCACCCGGGGCGAGCATGCTAATAATTACACCACCGTCAGGGAATAAATATCTCAGGTTTAGCTTACTGACACCTTCAATTATGTCTACCATATTTAGAGAAAAACAAAAAGCACAGGAAACCATGATCATCATAATTATATATATATATGTACTATGAAGTCATAGCTACTGTTTAAAACCTACATTCTTATTATTTTCTTCAGAATTCAGCTTTTCCAAATCCAAATACATAAGAACATGTGAGTTGTCTGCCCATTGTTGTTTCTGAGTTGTCTGTTCTTTCTTAGGCAGAAGTTGTACAATCCCAGAATCCTTAGTTATGGTCTGACTGACTACCTCAACCTGGTGATGTGACTTTGATGACTTTTTTGACACTTGCTGTACAACAATAGAGGCCTGAAAAAATTTAATTAGACAAAAAATTGAGTGTCATAAAATGTAATGAAGATGTGTATTCATTAAGTTAAAGCAAATACATGTTCCCACCACGATATAGCTGAAATGTTGCTAAAATTGGCATTAAACACCAATCAATCAATCAATCAAAATACCAATAGAAAAATATGTTATCTCTATCCTGATCTTGATAAGCACTTTTCAAAAATAATTATCTGCCCTTTATTAAAGGTAAATGTCTGTGAAACTTCAAGTTACAGAAAAAAAAAGACAAATATTTTATTCAAGTCCTGGCCTGGGGGTAGAAGTGGCTGTGAATCCTGTGGCATTTTTTTTTCACCAGGATTTATATTGTATATCTACATGTACCTACATATACTTAAACAATCAGGATTTATCACGATGAGGGGCTGTCTTGATAGTGATCTTATAGAAGCTAGATTTACATCTACAAATATAATCAGTACCTATCACCACTTAAGTTGTAAGTCTAAATCCTGCTAAATTATAATCAGTGCCTATCACCACTTAAGTTGTAAGTCTAAATCCTGCTCAAATATAATCAGTGCGTGTGCCTATCACCACTTAAGTTGTAAGTCTAAATCCTGCTAACAGCCAGATGTACCATATTTAAAGGACTACTGGTTGACTTTAATTTGAGCCTATGAAAAAGGTTAATTAGACCTATTGAGAGTCCAGAAAATACGGTACTCAGTCTTTGCGCAAACTCACTTTCCTGAAGCCCGGGACAGGTAAAACTGGATTCGGACAAGTGAAAATTATGAAAGAATTTTTTGGAATAAATAGAAATTTTTCCTAACTTTGGCTGTTGGGCAAATAGGTGAAAAAAATTAAGGCAAAGAATGGGTACTGCATACAACTTTCAGTTTGGATTTATTTAATTACTTGGGGATCTTATGTCAGATACTAGAGGTAACATGAAGGTAACAGTGAAACCTGCGTAAACCAAACCTCCTCTGGAACAATGCAACTTTTGTGTTCAGAATCAACAGCTGTTTGGTTTATACCTGAAGGTTAAATGAACAAGGATTTCCTACATTGGGAGTAACCGAGTTTATTTCAAGTTTGGTTTATACAGGATTCCAGTTTCATTCAGGGTTCGGTTTAGACATGTTTTACCCTAGTAGACCAGCACATTTTTATCAGATTGAAAAGCAGTCATATATATACATGTACACAATGTTTTTCTCATTTCAAATAAAAAAAAAAAGAAACATTATAAAAATATGAATCAAAATTTGTGTATTTATCTTGACTCTTTGTACAAAAATACATATTTATAATCCGAAATGTAACACTTTCTAGATCTATAATAACTGACAATGAATATGGAACTTTCTATCATGTCTATACATACATAATAGATAATTTGTTTGATGGTGTTTAACTCCACTTTCAACAATATTTCAGTTATATCCTGGCAGTCAGTTTTATTGGTGGAGGAAACCAAAGTACCCGGAGCATATCACCTCCCTGTCGCAAGTCTCTGACAAACTTTATCGCACAATGTTGTATCGAGTACACCTCGTCATGAACAGGGTTCGAACTCACAACTTTAGTGGTGATAGGCATTGATTGCAAAATTAATTTTAGATGTTGAATGAACACAAATTTCTGTGACCCTAAACAACATGTGAATGAACGTCAACATCAAAGGGAAGACAACCCCATTGCTCTATTTAAGCATGAAAAAATTATACATAAAACATGTTTTTGTTGAATTCAAACATTTAATGATGATTAATACTCAGTTTATGAATTCTAAGTTGGGATTAAAATGGTAAAATTTAAACTTCTAAATAGTGTTAAGGAATCAACAAAAATGATAATAAGAATGAAAACTTTACGTTCAATAAAACTTTTAGTCTTAAACAGTTAGGGTCTAAATAAGTAGCTTGAGGTGAAATAAATATTAAGCCGCTTTAAAAATAAGACTCTAAATTATTTCTGAAAATATTTTTACATCTTAACCATAATGAGAAAAAGAAATGAATAATCTTATTTTGTTTGTTTTTATGAGGTTCAAGTGTATAGCAATTTAAATTGAAAAATCTTGTGAAAATAAACTTCAAGAAAACTAATTTAAATTAAAATTTCCTGATCTTACGATGTATCGATGTTAAGGGGGTAATGTAGGATGGGTCAGTGCTCGGCCACTTAACCTAATAAAATGTTTGAAAATATCAGACAAAAGCATTCCACTGTAAAAATTAAAATATATAATATTGGAGAAACCAGATCTTCCTCTTTTAAATTAAAACAGTCCTTGAAATAAAAATTTGAATTTACTGGTCCGAATCAAATTCTTGAATTTATGTTATACATTGTATATATCTAAATAAAAACTGAAGAATGTATTAGTCAGAACAAAGTTTTATTGTTCCTAGGCCGGAGGATTGGTGCTCATCGACGTGAGGACTGTTATAACTGGATATTTCTATATGTAACATTCAACAATAAATACATTTTTTATATACCTTGAGGGGCTTCCAGAAAAAAAAGATGCCCAGCTACTCCAATATTTTTTTTAATTTTTTTTTAACAAAAATGGATTTTTTTCCACTGGATATTTCCAACTTCCAGGTTCCATGGTGATAAGCCATTTACATGTAAAGGTATATTATTCCAAATTTTAACACATTTTAAAAGAGGAAAACAATTTCCCTACTAACATATCCATGTCCAATACCCATGGGTCCGGTTTGGATGAACTAACATTTCATTACATTTTTTTTGTATATAAAGGGTGCAAAATAATATACATTGCATATATTTTACCATTTAAGTCTTAATTTCTATATCTTCCAGTTTTATTAAATGGCAAGTGTAATAGATAACAAGCAGTTTATAATTGACTATTTACATTATTTAAGGAGAAAACTTTTTGGCCCA
Organism: Gigantidas platifrons; assembly: GCA_002080005.1. Classification (NCBI taxonomy): domain Eukaryota; kingdom Metazoa; phylum Mollusca; class Bivalvia; order Mytilida; family Modiolidae; genus Gigantidas; species Gigantidas platifrons. The sequence continues at coordinate 205,063 of MJUT01036636.1, read as the reverse complement.
AGGTATACCCCTTACAACCTTATGTGATCAAGTTTATCGGTAACTTGAGATAAGTCATGATAAGTAGTTTTCATCTGGTATTTCGTTTTCCTCCACCAATAAAACTGACCACCATGACATACAATATAACTGATACTTGTTTTTAAGTGATATTAACACTGATAACTTCCAAGGAGGAAGCTAAGTGGTTCATGGATTATCAGATCACACCATTGACAACATTACTTTGAAGATTTGGTTTCTTGCTACTCACAGATCGGTTGTAAAAACACAGTGACATATCACTGGTATACAATATTCACATTCAGACTAGACAAAGTTTTGTCAGAGAAAAAAGAAAGCATACCCAAAAAAAAAAGTACCCCCCAAAAATGTACTAGTTACGTTACTGACCTCTGTCAATGAACACAATCTGGTGAAAACTTCATCAATGTTATTCCATGTCACTTCTTGTCCATTCACAAGACGTAAACAATCACCTAACAAATGTATAAAAAACACAATCTATCAATAAATAAACAAATACCCGTAGCTTTTATCATTAAAAAAATAAGTCATGACTTTAAAAATGAAAAAAGAAAGACAGGATCGATGTTACTCTGCAGCCATGAAAAAGTATAATATATGTTTCATTCAAAATACAGGTTGATGCATATTTAATTGATACTTTTAATTGCACATCGTGTGACACCATAGAATTTGTTCCAATTGAAATAAATACTCCATTATATCTATTGCAATGGAAAAATATTACAATTTACTTATTTATTTCTCTATGCAATCCTGATGGAATAAACTGTATGGAATATACGTTCTGCAAAGAATAAATATTATGATGTTATTGATAATAGGTTATCAAAAGGAACAAAAATACATTTATGTTTATAATTAAATGTATATAGGGTGGGTTATACTTAGGAAATAAAACAGACTCAAGAAAACACCAATTTTCCTTTTGAGGGCCCAGGTGGCTCAATGAGTTAGGTAGTTGGATTATCTAACAACTCATACAAGCCTATCACCAATACGGCGTGGGTTTTCGCCCGGCTTTGTAAATTACATAAAAGGGTGCACTCAACAAGTGATAAAATTTACCAGTTGCTTGCCCATGGTCGGTGGTTTTCTCTGGGTACTCCAGCTTCTTCCACCACTAAAACTGGTTGCCATGATATAGCTGAAGCATTGCTGAAAGTCAGTGGCATTTAAAACACCAAAAATCAAAATCAAAAATCAACAAATTTTCCTTTCTTTGTAATAAATACAACTTACCATTTTGAACATGTTTTTTCTTAAGAATATCCCTAGTTGGATCCAATCCTCTGATGCGAAGTCTTTGATTACTTGATGTTTTTGATGATTTAAAATGTCCTGGAATTATTCCTAGAAGATCTTTACATAAAAATTTTCCTACATAACCATGTTGTTTAGGAGTATCACCATTTATTTTTAAAACATTCACAGGTTTTACTGGAATCTTAAATTGAACTAAATTATCCATTCTAAAAAAATCGGGATCTTTGTCATTTTGCTGTGAACACATGCAATTTTCTGCCAGACATTCCTCCTTTGAGAAAATGGTTTCTTCAGGAAATTTAACACCAGAAGTGATCAAATTGGAAATATTGTTTAATTCATTATCTGTCCCATATCCAACATCATCTATGCTACTTTCAGAAAATTCTTTAAGTCTTAATTGTTTACATTTTTCGGCAACTTCCAAGTAAAATATATTTCCCTTTTCATCTACTTTTGGAGACCATGAGTTCTCTCTCTTACTAAATGAGCTGAAATATAAAAACATTTTTTTAAAAGAGATCTTCAATTAATATTTGATACCTTTTTTTTCCATCAAAATTAATTTGTATTCTGTTGATCATTACATCATTGAGTTACAGTTAGTGTCAATATTATTCAACTTCAATTAGTGACAACCGCATCAGTGAGTATAATGGTTACTGTGCTCACCTCTAGTGTGGTAGATCATAGGTTAAAACCCTGGTCAGGTCAAAGACCAAAGACTATATAAATAATAATTGGTATTTGCTTCTTTTTCTGCTAAGCATGCAGCATTAAGAGAAAGAGTAAAGACGGGTTGGCTCAGAATCAGGATGTGTCTGAGTGAAGCAACATATCCATCAGAACTGTTGTTTCAGTGAGCTAGCACTATAAAAATCCAACTAAGCATGTTGATCTGGTACAAAGCAGACATCATCATCATATCATCGAATGCAACTTGTTCCTGCCATGATATAGCTGAAAAAAACATTCAGTTGGCGTTAAACCACAATCACCTGCACTCACTCACTCAATCAGTGACAATAGCCTCAGAAAATATTGTTAAATTACGAGTTTATAGATTTGTGCTTTACCCGAAATACTAGGTTGACAATATGAGGCTCAGATGTAAGATTTTATATTAGGGGCACATTTACATGCATAGTAGCAGAGGGGGCTGGTTACCACCTAAAGTCATCAGGGGGGTCATCCCTATTAAATCTGACAGCCCGATGGTCCAGTAGTCCGACAGACTTAAGTATATTTAAAAGCTATTCTATGAAAATAAAATATATGTTCTTTATGAGAAATGTTCGCTTAGTCAAGTTTTTTGTGTGAAAGCAAGATCTGTCGTCAAACTGGCGTTACAAGATTATTATTGTGGTTTACTGATGCATATTTAAAAACTGGTATTGAAAGATTCTTATAAGGTTTACTGAAGCATAATTGGTGAAAGTGGAAAACAAACACAGGACTATCGGACCAGTGGGTTGTCGGATTATAGATACGCTCCCCATCAGGGTGGGTCCAGACTCCAGTTCAGAGTAGTCTCAATGAGATTTGGCTAACAGAGAACAAGGTGGAGAATACAAAACAAATATAAATGTAGTAGTTTAGGGAGCCATTCATAAAAATAAGGTTCTTAATTAAATCAATGTGCGGCATAGACCTTACATTTGTACATCATGCTATATGCAGGGTCGAAGCCGAAACCCCAAGTAATTCCTGGTATTCTGATCATGAGATTTGGATATTATTAAACAGTGGTAGTTGTATTTGTTTATAGCGAGCATCGCAAGATGCAAGCTAAACAGCAACATGTAGTGTAAGGAGATGAATCAATATATGAACAATACCAACCGGAAATGAATTCTAAGTTTCGGCATAGAATGGACAATCGGAGTGAAGTATAGGAAATGGCCTTTTAATTTGAATAAAAAATAACTATCCAGTTTTAAAATAACAAAAAAAAATTAGAAGGAAACCGTATGTCACAGCTTCTTTACATGAAACGATTAATTTATTTAAAGAATAGACAATCGTTAGACCTTCTTGTTTCGCCCCTAAAGAATGATCGGCCCTAAAAAAAAGTGGTCCCCGATATATCTCGGCCCTAAAAAAAGTTGTCCCCGATATATCTCAGCCCCAAAAAAAATCTCCTTTGCAATAGAATTAACAGGGTAAGTCGAATTTTAGAACAAAGAAAAATAATCAAGAATAATGAAAAAAAGAACCCAAAACTACTATTTGTACATGTACAATACATGTGTAGATGCGATGTTCACCTGTAGGCTGTGCCTAATTAATATTCAATTCGTTTGGCAGAATTGATGGCCATCAAAATTGTGCTAGATCATGTAATTGGTACAAGAAACTCAAATTTAGACAACATAACCATATTCTCCGACAGCCAGACAGCAATAGGTATACTAACCATAAATTGGAAGAGTGAAAACTATTTTCAAGCCATTAATGCAATTAAAAAACAAATTAAATATCTCAAAGACCAAGGAATTACAACAAACATAATATGGACACCCTGACATGCTGATGTAAATGGAAATGAAATAGCTGACAATCTAGCTAAGGAAGCTGAAACAATTGTAATTGACAACCAAACAATAACTAAACAGGATGTTGAGAAGGCTGCAAGAGAATCAGTTACAAAGAAATGGTAAACAAGATGGGAAAACAGCAATAGTGGAAGACACTACTTCCGATTCCACAAAACAGTAAAGAATAAAGTGAAAAAGGATTTACCAAACAAACAAATGTACAACATAATGAACAGTCTAAGGTCCAGATATAGCAAACTAAACTCCTACCAAAAACATATAAACCAACACATCAAAACTGAGAACTGAATTCTGTAACCAAAAAGAAGACGTAGAACACTTCCTGCTACACTGCAAAAATTATGAAATGATTCGTGAAGAACTAATCCAAAAACTATATTTCATCAAAGGGAGCCTCTAAGTAGATCTAGATATTCTCCTAGAAGTCAACTCCGAAGACAGCGAAAATATTATACCGGTCCTTTGCGAGTACATTGAGGCCACCGGACGATTTTAAAAGTTCTGTTAATAATCTTAATATTTGCCATAGTTTTATTTTTTTTATTTTTTATTTTTATTTTCATCAAAGCAGAAGTTTTTTTTATTATAGCGCCACCTACAAATAGTACATTGAGAAAATACAAGGGAGATCAAAATTACATTCGCGAGATTCACAGTACATGCGAGCAAGGATTTATATAGTAGGAAATCCTTGATGCGAGATTATACTGTCAAGTCGACAAAGATTGAAGATTGAAGATAATATTAGAGGATATTAAGTTTTTTTTTTATAAAGAATATATATTTAATAACTGCAACAGACGACCAGCATCTGATTCTTTGCGTTTTATCAGCTGGGAAACTTCCGAAGAAATTCCTGCTCTGCATAGATCTCCAGTCTAGATGCTGAGCACACAATATTTCTTCAGAAGTCTGATTTCAACGAGATTAGGACGCCAGGTGTGTCCCCGTGATAATCGTCACCTGTGACTGACTTATCTATTGGTCGTACCTGTTCTTAAGATATGAAACGGGAACATGGGAACCGGTAAAAGTGATACGTCAGTGGTCACTTGTTTTCCAATCCCACCTGCTATTTGCTATCTTGGCATTTGTGTTTGACTTTCTTTCAAATAAAATATAGTTCACACTAAGATATGAAAGATTAATTATCATTCAATAACAAACCTTTAATCCGTGATTTTTCACAAAAAAGTGAAAAAACTAAAAGTAAAAGTTGTCTACTTCCGGGTTTGGCAGGTTCTAAAATACAAAACCGCATACGGCTTTTCAATTTGCGGTTGGAACTCCAGTCCGAGTCGTTATATTACGCTCCCGCTGGTCGCGTCCAGCGAAAGTGCCGATAGAGGGCGAAGTATTATTCGAGTTAATTGTAACTAGGCAAATCCTATAACGTGACATGTCTCTGAGGACAGTTGTTTTTCTGGACGCGGGTAAATTTTTATATAATAGGTCTATAGGCATATGCATATTAAACCAAAAGGACTTATTTCCAAAAATCATATTTAAATCTATCTAAAAAAAAAAACGTACGCAAAACTCAGGCGGTACATTTTTAGAAGTCCAGAAGCCGTAAAGGGAAATAATGGGAGAATTGGTATGATGAAGGGCAAGATTGATTTTGATCTTGATTCGTTACGGTGATACATCAAATAACCCTATTTTAATTATCATTATCATGATTGTGGCCTAAACGGTTGAGTCTTTACGTATACCCGTACTTCTTAAAACTGCGTGCTTAGGGGAGAAACATCAAACAAATTTCATAGTCTTTGGTAAACCAGACCGGGACTCCAACCCACGATCTACCTGTACACTCGAAGCGAGGCAATCTGATTAAAAACAGATCTCTCGATCATTTGCTCCACTTTACTGATATGTCGCGGTGACATAACTAAAGGGGTCGTCGTGATCGTGATCGTATGGTAGTTGGATATACAACTACCTGTGCAATCAGTGCCGCCTATCACTACTAAAGTTGTGAGTTCGAACCCCGTTCATGGCGAGGTGTACTCGATACAACATTATGCGATAAAGCTTGTCATTGACTTGCGACAGGTCGGTTGTTTTCTCCGGGTACTCCGGTTTCCTCCACCATTAAAATTTACCTCCACGATATAATTGAAATATTGTTGAAAGTGGCGTAAAGCACCATAAAACCAACCAATCATAAATAAAGAGGAGCAAGAAAGAGATTTGATTTAATCAGACTGGGGGCGATTAAAGCCAACAATCACATCATAGATCCGTTTCATGCGAGGTCAAAGCATAGTCAGAATCAACACGTTTGAATTTTGAAACAAATAATATTTGTTATATTGTTTGTTTACATCCGTTTGGTAGATGATAATATGGTTATCAAGAGTGTTTTTAACACAGCCACAATGATTGAACAGGTCCATAAAACAGACCAAGATTTTCCCTGTCCCCGTCTTCTTGAGTCGTGTATTGTGATGTAATATTAAGGAAAGCTCAATCATTGAACATTAAGGTTGACAAAGATTATGACATAGTACATGAAAGAAGAATGACTTAATAAAATAACAAATAAAATTATAGGTTATAGTTTGCGTCATAGTTTACATTGGGAGGCAATAAAAGAGAGATAACTGTATTTGGAAAAGATAAAATATAAAACATGCATGCAGAGAACTATGGTGTCATTTGAAAACACGAGTGAATAAATTTTGCGAGTTCTCTGACACAATATGGATCTTCGTTGCTCAATATCCAAACAAATTTATCCTCTTCACTTAATATAGCAGCATTATCATTAAGGACATTTGAAAAGAGTTCTCGTGTGTGGTTATCAAACTTAGGACAATGCATTAGAAAATGAAGTTCATCCTCTACGCTTTTAGAGTTACAATTGGAGCATATACGATTCTCAACAGGAGTAATTGGACGGGTATATCGACCCGTTTCAATATGGAGCTTGTGGTTACTAGTACCAAAGCGTGTAAGAATGTTTTATGACTAATATTTCTAATATCAGAAATATAAGTTTTGTAATACTATAACAGAATAGTCAATGCCTGGTTTTTTAGTTGGTGAAGGTAATTGATTAGCTTTTTCATATCCTCTAATAAGAAATGTATACCATACTAAAATGTTTTATTGGGCCTAGATAACATAGTGTGATCAAATCAGAAGAAATGTATACCATTCTACCATGTTTTATTGGGCCTAGATAACAGGGTGATCGAATCAGAAGAAATGTATACCATACTAAGATGTTTTATTGGGCCTAGATAACATAGTGTGATCGAGTCAGAAGAAATGTATACCATAATAAGATGTTTTATTGGGCCTAGATAACACAGTGTGATCGAATCAGAAGAAATGTATACCATACTAAAATGTTTTATTGGGCCTAGATAACATAGTGTAATCGAATCAGAAGAAATGTATACCATACTAAAATGTTTTATTGGGCCTAGATAACATAGTGTGATCGAATCAGAAGAAATGTATACCATAATAAGATGTTTTATTGGGCCTAGATAACACAGTGTGATCGAATTAGAAGAAATGTATACCATACTAAAATGTTTTATTGGGCCTAGATAACATAGTGTGATCGAATCAGATATGGAAAAATGTGCAAATCAATATGCACCGTTATATCCTTAAAAAAACAGAATTTGTTCCAGATCTGTCATATTTAACATCAAAATGGTTGTAACTTTTGTCAGTTCAAAGTATATTACATTTACTTGCATGAGGAATATTGTCCTTTTTGTTAAGGTGCAAATTAACGATGTTTCTTATTTTTCTTAAAATCGACATTGTTATCAATTCTCGGTTGAATCAGGTTTTTGTAATATTCGCTGAGCACTACCTGCATCGTAGGCGTAATGGTTAATGTGCTCTCCTCAAGTGTGCGGTAGATCTGGGGTTCGGCCAAAACTTAAGACTATAAAACTGATATTTTCTGCTTCTCCACTAAGCATACAGCATTAAGGAGCAAGACCAAAGACTGGTTGGATCGCAATCATGATAATTTGTCTTGAGTGGAAACATTGCTCATTTGGGGTTAAACAACAATCACTCACTCACTATATTCTGTACTGATTGGCTTCATTGGTATTTTTATTGCAAAATTTTCCTAAAACATGATAATAGACTTTTGATTTTATACTTGGAAGAATACTAGTATGGCAAAAAAAAATCGAGTTAATTGATATCTCAATCTTTTGTCGGTATCAACTCGAAATAAGTACGTTGTCCATAAATGACCTTTAATCGGTTTGTGCTAATTGGTTATCTACCAAATAATTAAGTTATTTTACACGAAATCAATTAGCCTATTGTTCATTACGAGTTGATAGTAGCCTCAAGTGCCATGGAGTCCTACAGTGTTCGATGATTTACGTCCCCGAACGCAACACAGAACAATGATTTAATTAGTAACATTGGAGCATATTTAATAACAGACACTCCAATTTGACACAAATTGCATTTTATCTTGATTTATTAAATCGGTGAAATTAAAAGTAGATGTTGTTCAGAGACAATTTGGCTTTGTAGTAAAATATTTAAATTAAATTATAGGTGATTACAGGTATCACCGTAAATTGATGAACTCATGTCAGGTGGTTTTTGTCCATATGATTTGTAGTTTCAGAGTGAAACTTAATTTTATACCAAGACGCCAGAGTGCTTTAGGAAGATTAGCCTATGCATGTCAACATTTATATCTCGATTTAAACATTTTAAAATGGGAGATATTTCAAGTTAAAAATGTTTTACAATTTTAAATAGAGATTACACAAATTGAGGTTGATTGATTGATGTTTAATGCCAACTTTAGCGTATCACAGTTATATCGTGGCCATCCACAATAAATTAAGCACTCCATTAGGCCATCCCTAAACTTGATTGATTGTAACTTGTTGTTTAACGTCAACTTTAGCCGTATTTCAGCTATATCGTGACGTGAAAAATTTTATGAATCAATTTTCTCATCTACAAGACACCAAATTATGTTTCAGAACAAGTATAGCCTACCATCACATATTCAACAACAGGGACGGATCCAGGATTTCAAGTTAGGGGGCCCACTTAAAAAAAATCGCGCCGAGCGGAGGGAGGCGCGAAAATGTTTGGGGTATTTCGTGTGAAAAATCACGATTTTACACAAAAAAATCATATTTTCTTCCAATTTTAGGGGGGGGGGGGTGTGTGCCCCCCCTTGAATCCGCCCCTGAACAATATCAATGCTTCAGTGCACATTTATGGAATTTGAACATTTTTTGTGCCTCCCAAACCCGGACTTGGATTTCCAACGTGTACGTCGTGGTCTTTTTTGTGTACAGTGACTTCAGTTAAGATGAGAAGTGATTGTTCGTTTTGTTGATATTGGTGAAATTAATGATCATCTCTGTTTAAACTTTCTTTTCATAATACAGGCCATTTTGTTTTCAAAGAGTTTTTAATGAGAACAACCAACAAACATGTCCTTCCCTTTGATGTACTATTAAAGGATCTTAAAAGAAGTGTAATCTACACGGCATACCTGTTAGATAAGATTGTATTGACACTGTCAAAATCTGGTGATCCAATACTCTGACAAACGGGAACTTTGAGTCCAAACATCCTGCTCACTGAAAAACAATGGAAATTGAGAAAATTATGTCCGGTTGTTGTAACAAAACAAAAAAAAAACAAACAAATAAAACTTTTACCTTCAATGAAGAAAAAATAAATAGTAAAATTGTTCTCTTTACGACTTTAAGTTCATGAACTTCAAATTAAATCTTTAGAAGATAAAATCATTTTTCAAATGCATTGTTGTATTTGACAAAATGGAGACTTTATTACCATAATATGGGAAATTAGACAAAGTATAGGTGTAAAAGATGAGCTTGAATAACCATACACAGCTTGACTCCTGTGTGAACTTAAGTTTTTTTTTCTGTTTTATTATCTTTTCAATCGTTTTGGGGGAAATACAAATCTCTCTCTAAACTCCACTAATTCGAGAGAAATTACCCATAAAATTTAATATATTGCCTTATTAAGAAGGGTTTAAAATACGACATAGATCTATGTCTGTATGTATCCGTTGTTTCCTTTCCATTTAAAGGAACAATTATTTACAGATTTATCTTATAAAAATATGACATTTTATAATTATTTAGGAACGTCTCACAGCATGTTCCTTTTTGATAAAAAGTAGGCATTTAGTTAAATTTTGCATGTGAATATGTGAATAGAATAGGCCATTCGAACATAAATGAAAACCCAATTATTTATCCCACTTGCCATAATGTGCTACATGATTTTGAACTATTTGAAAAAGAAAAGAGAGAAAAAGATAAATAGCATATGTCATGTTTATTTTTTGTGTTCAATGATTTGAGGTGAGATGTAGTAATTTGTCTTGTTGATATTGTTGGAATGATTGTTGAAAATCACTGTTAAAAACCTTCTTTTAACATAAGAATATACATAAATAAATACATGATTATTGGTTAAAAAATACATCTAGCCTAATAGAAACAATGCTGATGAAAGGCATCATACATGCATGTTCATTTAGAAATGGCTGTTTTGGGATATATGTGTGCTGTTTGTCGTCACTTTCAACATTTTTAAGCTATGTCATGACTACTGGATTTAATGCCCGGACAGTTACCGAACTTGTCACTGACACCCCCTCCACCCCGGCCATGGGTAGGAAACCCTAACACTAAAGTGGGTAGTCCTGCAATATAGGACGCCAAGTTGTGCGTTACCATTCATTTACCTTTGACGTTTTTCATTGGGTTTTTTTTTCGCTTCATTATATGTTTTTGGAAACGTAGACTTTTTCCTCTCTTTTTTTTTTGCAATGGGAAACGTGGGTTGTTTCCATAGTTTAAATAAAGGGGAACATATATGATTAAAAACGTTAAAAATAAACGATTGGAAACATAGTCATTTTGGAATCTTATATTCATTTTATGGCTATCTTTCAGTGGATATTTGGCCGCGAACCAATATCAGTGGTGTTAGCTAAACAGTGGTTATAATTCAACCACAGACATTTGTTAATCTTAAGAAAAACAAATATACAAAACACGTTTATAAAAAGACGACCAGAAGTAGAATGCTTTAAAAATAAATAGTTCTAGATATAATTTATGACATGTCATAACAACAAATTTCTGTCGCTTTACAGGAAAAAAAAACTTATGACCGTGCATTCATACAAAAAATATACCCATCATACAGCCAAACATCAGAGCCTATCACCACTGATGTTGTAGGTTCGAATCTCGACCAGGGCGAGGTGTACAATATTATGTGATAAAGTTTGGCAGTGACTTGCGACAGGTCGGTGGTGTTCACCGGATACTCCGGTTTCCTACACTAATAAAACTGACCGCCATGATATAACTGAAATATTATTGAAAGTGGCGTTAAACACCATCAAACAAACAAACAAAACATACAGGGCAATGTCAACAGTCACCGGCAATATAGTAATTTAATGGAATAAATGTATTGTTTAAGGTGAAATTAACACGTAAATATTTTTCAATTACAGTGAGAAAGCTTTTCGTTTATTTTTACTTAGTGGTGGACGAGTTTTGTTGCAGAGCCGCAAGAGAGTGTAAATAAGGAAAAATATTATATAAATACTCACAGTAGAATTACAACATATACAACTCAGTAAACAGTAAAATCCACATTTTTTTTTAAAGCTGAAGAAAATCACAAGTACAATCGTCTTTAACGAATATAATCCCAAATATAAACCATGCACACAACTTTAACGAGCGTCTTCAAGTTTTTTCTCCATTGTCATCGGAAAATAATCTCCTTCATTAAAGGCAAAAGTTCGTTATCAATAAAACAAATAAAGAAGTAGTCGCTCCACATTAAATAACAGTTAACAACTTAGTACACATTCCAAATAGTATTTAATTTGCTACGAAGAATAATAAGCTTATCAATTTCAAATATCTTATATTATATACAAACAGGAGATTAAAACTGTATAAATATCGATCTTATAATCCTCTAATTATGTGCCAGGTAACTAGTTCATAATTATATCAAGAAATTAGGTAATAACCCATATAATTATTTCGCCTTAAGTATTTTTTCACGCGTGTCACTATATATGTATATCCTAAGAATCTCCAAAAAAATAAATTTGTTTTCAGTGAATTTTGGATAAAGTGAGAGTTCTTACACGTGCTAAATTATGTGTTTTAAATGTAACAAAGACGTCTTATTATCGGTCCACTTTAGAAACATGTGTCAAATTTTAAGTAGATCAATTTTTATGTCAATTATTTTTGTACAATTTTTTTTTTGTCTGTTTAAAGAAAAGAAAATTTTCTTTTATGTGAATTAACTAAGGATTCGGGACAAGTTGGTCGGCACGTCGTCCAATATGAAAGATAAATGTCCCACAGCAAAGGGAATTCAACCAATCTAAATAAATAAACTAGAAAAATGGTATATTTAGTTAAGATAATTCTTGAAGGGACGTTCTTTGAACAAAAACCCATCCAAATAACATTGTTTAATGTTGAAATATTGACGGGTAAATCGAAGTTTATTGATTTGAAAGAAATTTAAAAGTATTTGGCATTGAACATTTTAAACGGGATTTCAGTTTGGGGTTTAAATTGAATTGATTCAAAAGTAGAACAAACCCGTTTTATTTTCTCGAAAGCTGATAAACATTAATGAATTTCTTATGTTGTTTGTAAAAAAAAAAAAAACAAAAAAAAATATTTTGTGCTGAATACTTCCAAAGGCAAAGTGCCATATCAATTACGACGTCACTTTTATATCCTTGAAATATCTTGTCCAACTTGAGTGGTCATTCGTTCATGTTACTCAATCAATCATCTTTATTCTCATAAAACCATATGAAACGGTACAGAGAAGCCATAAATATACAATAACAAATACAAAATAAATATCAACATATATACAGTATATACAACAGAGACATCATATGGGTGTGAGACAGCATACTAAATTGGTGCGATATTTGGAAATTGGGGCTCCATAAATTATGTTAACTGATAAATATGTAAATTTATCTTAGCCTTATGGTCAGTAGTTGACTGCCTGTGAGTTAGGTTCAGGACTACCTATATATAGCCGATGTGAACTCAACACATGACCTTATCTAAGCAAAGATCATATCAAATGTGTGTAGTTTCAGTACCATTTTCTAGTCTGTACCAACCTGCCTGCCCTCGCTCACTGTTTCTTAATACAAAAAAAATGTATTGCTAAAACATATGCAATATCTAGCTTGTCTACATTGGTTGAATATTGCTAAAAAGATGGCAATATCTAGCTTGTCTACATTGCCTGAATTCATATTGCTAAAAATGTGCAATATCTAGCTTGCAGAGGCGGATTTAGAGGGGGAGTGCGGGGCGTGCGCCCCCCCCCCTAAAATTCGCAAAGCATATGTTATACAACGTTAATTAAGCAGTTCAACGAACAACTTTTTGTAACTTCAAGATAAAAAGCTTGTGTTATTTTGACCACAATGAATTCCTATTATTACTGTGGCAGTAATCTTATCTGAAACTGTTCAAAAGTCAAAATGAATAGTAATGATAATGATATTAGGAGTAAATTTGGGATATCATTCTAAAAAGCTCTACCCACTGATAAATGATCAGTATACTGTCCGTCCGAATGAAGCTTTTCGTTTCGCCGTTGGTTCATTCATTGAAAACGTATGATTCGTTCTTGTTTATAGACAAACAAAGGTGAATATGTTAACATTTATGCTGCATGAAACGATTCTGATCATCTAATTTAGTTACGTTAGCTAATCAGAAATCAACAAGTTCATGTATTGACAATTTCCACGTTTGTTTGTCTATAAACAAGAGCGGTCGAATCATACGTTTTCAATGAATGAATCAAACGACGAAAAGAACAGCTCCATCCGGACGGGCAGTACTAACTAGAACCACCCGAAAGGACAAGCACCGAAAGTACAGACCAATTAGTGAAGTGAGGAATGCTTTAAAACAAAACAAATAGTTCTTTGAAGGTTTAAAATATCGTGATCGATCAGTGATGAGTTGAATAATTCGCATCACGGTTGTTCAAAAAAAGTTTTACTTTAGGTTCTTATAATCTGACAAAAAGATACTGTCAACAATTATCCGACAAAATTAAGACTCAAAGTCAAGTTTTTTTGGTCTGATAAAAATGGTGTGGTTGATTCAAAATTGTCGTTCAAATAAATGTATAATTCCTTAAACCCCTAGAGCTTCTGGGGGGCTTCGCCCCCCTGGGCCCCCTACCAGGGCTCTGCCCTGGACCCGCTGGGGACCTTAACCGGTCCCGAGAACTATCGCCTACTCACGCCCCCCCCCTAACCACAAATCCTGGATCCGCCCCTGGCTTGTGTACATTGACTGAATATTGCTAAAAATATGCAATATCTAGCTTAATTGTCTACATTACCTGAATATTGCTAAACAATATGCAATATCTAGCTCAATTGTCTACATTTCCTGAATATTGTTAAAGATATGCAATATCTAACTTGTTTACATTGACTGAACATTGCTAAAACATATGAAATATATTTCTAGCTTGGCTACATTGCCTGACTATTGCTAAGGATATGCAATATCTAACTTGGTTACATTGGCTGAATATTGTTAAAATATATGCAATATCTAGCTTGTCAACATTGGCAACTCTTTTCTGAACATTGTCTTTATAAATGTAATATACCGAACTCCAACTGAGAGCTGAGCTTGATTAGAGCAATCAGTACACTTATCAGCCATAGTACTGAAAAGACATTAAAAGATATCTCATCTTTATGTGATCATTGTCCCCTCCGCGGCTATGTAGTTTACGGCCATGAATATACCTTTGTTTTGAGGACGGTTTCTTCATGTTTTATCAGATTCGTGCAGTTATACATTTAGCCCAGTTTTTGCATGGGCAAATAATTTATATTTTTCATTATTCATTAAAAAAAATCCCCAAACCGTCTCACCCAATTCAATGCATACTATCTACACATCAAGTTAATGTATTATAATGTACCGATTACGTATTGCTCCAGATTTAACCATATGCGTTAATCACCTTTGCTTCAGGCGATGTATCAATTATTTATTACACAGAGAGGAATGAGTTCACATTTGATATCACCATTATTAATTCACAACTTAAATGTTTCTATGGTGTCTTGTTGTATATTTATATTGTAAAATAAACTATTAACATGAGATGGATTTCCTATTTATTCAAAAGGTTACTTCGTTATCTTTTGACTTTGAGCGTACCTGATTAAGGTTATTACAGAAACGCATCAAGATTTAGTTATAATTTAACGTAACGGAATAACTGTCAAAAATGTCCACAGATATGTTCCACTTGTCGTAAGCACTTCCCAATCCTTTCCTCATTCATGACTTATCACCGGGTTTGTAACTGGAGCAAAACGACGGGTGCCACTAGTGGAACAGGAACTGCTTACCCTTCCGGATCATATGATATGGGTATTAGTGAGGTTCGTGTTGCTCGATCTTTAAATTTCCGTGTAGTGTTTTGTAGATAGTTGTTTGTCCTTTTGTCTATTGGATTGTTTGTCCATCTTCGATTTACGGATTCTGATTGGCCCTTTGGTATCACCAAACTCCTCTTAGATATCTAACTATTTATTTATTTATCTCTGAACTAACTTGTCGTCCACAAGTCGGCAGTTTTATGTGAGAAATATGAGAGTACTGTTGGTGTCCGGTTGTGATCTTAATTAAAACACCATCGGTCTGACCTACCTTGCAATCTGATAGAAGTTATGTTACTTTGTGAAAAAAAAAGATTCAGTCTATGAATGACGTCGATTTCAATGTGAAGGTCAAGGTATGAAGAAGACTTTTGAGTGTCGGTAGTGTCCTTTACTTTAAGCTTATTTGGATAGATGAATTGCAGATAATCACCGAATCGAGAATTCTTCACAACAGAACATCCTCTGGCGTTAATGGTATGTGCTGATTTTCTATCTTTATTCTTGAGAAGCCCTTGAAGGAAGTCTGATCCATAAACGTGTAGAAACAAATCGATGAGAAGCTAAGCACAATTCGTACCCATTGGAATACCAACAGTTTGTTGAAAAACCCGTCCACCAAACAAAACAAATATTTTGTCGATCAAACAATCTAAAATTTGAATGATTTCGTCCTGTTTATATTCATTATTAGATTTTGAATAACTTTTTATCAAAGTCCCTACCAAAAACAAGATACTGATATCCTTGTTCTCAATTCTTTTTTTGAAAAGCAAAGCTCATCAATTCTTTAATTCTAGATTGTAGTAACTTATGTGGAATGGTGGTACACAAATGTTTAAATACTGCTACAAACATATTGAGATCTAGAACTTAAAAGCAATTCTTTTGAGTTTTTTAATATCCATATTTGATTTTACGTCACTTCTACCAAAGCAGGTATCATGATATTTCTGGAGACCCGTTTTGACAGCTGTAAAAATAAAAGTTGAA
Organism: Gigantidas platifrons; assembly: GCA_002080005.1. Lineage (NCBI taxonomy): Eukaryota > Metazoa > Mollusca > Bivalvia > Mytilida > Modiolidae > Gigantidas > Gigantidas platifrons. The sequence continues at coordinate 188,710 of MJUT01036636.1, read as the reverse complement.
ATTTTAGAAAGAGGCTTGGCTGAACACTTGGCATCTCCTGTGGCATAACGATGTTTACATAGATACCTGTATAATCTTCGTATCCAATACTGTAAGAGAAGATCATAATTCTCATATTTCATGGAAAGACCAAAAGAAGATAAGACTGATAACGTATAGTAGCTATATATGTAAGATTACCTTGTGAGCTATTCAAGTCTAGTTCTATATTTAAGAAGTCAATGTAATGCTTTGCAGATAAGGACGATATTGTTAGGGGACTTGTCTGCAGGAACTACAACATATTTGTCGTGAATACTAGACATGGTTTCTGTAACATCAGGATCTTTGAATACATATGTTGCTTTTGTGTTTATTGACCTTTTGAGTTTTCCTATTCGAATTTAAGCCAACGACCTAACAGCTTTAACTCATTCTGAAAGGATATGAACTTCCTCTTTTTATCGTTTTGTCAATTTTCTGGTATAGTCCTCCACAGAGTCCATAAGAAGTTTGAAGTTGTATTTCTTATTTATGGACTGTGGCTCACGATATTGTGTACCTTTAGCAAGGATTTTACAAAAAATTGTTGAACATTGCATGCAATTGACACATTTGTTTGGCCTAAAGGGAAGCAACTGCTACAAAAACATGGAAATGCATATAATTCTAGAAACGAGTCGGAAACAGGCACATCATATTTTGTGACTAGTAGAAATATTAAGCAAACCGTGTTAAATCATTGGTCTACAATTATATCATGCAGTTATATCCTCGATGCAACAAGTCTGAAAATGATACATTCAGATACTACATGATTTCAATTACTAGTATGAAAACTAATAGCTCGCATTGTTTATGAAAATGATTCTAAATTACCCAGACCGATCTTATGAAGCATAATAAAGATGAATAAATAAAATGTTGCTGAACTAATTCACTACAATATAAGTTATACTGCAGGTACTAGACGCCATTGGTTGTGTAATAGTCAACGTGCTTGCACCGAAAAATGTAGTTCCGTGTCGAGTTAAACAACGGACTATGCAATAGGCATTTGCTGTTTCTCCGATAAGCAATTAGCTTTAAGCAATAAGAACAAAGACTGTTTGGTCTGGAATCATTATAATGTTCCCGAGTGGAACGACTATCTACCCGCGGCCTGCTGTTTCAGAGAGTTAACACCACAAAAGTACATCTAAGCGTGTTAGTCTAGTACAAGGCGGACACAATCTTATCAAAATGTAGCTTGTTCTCGCCATGATACAGCTGACATATGGTGTACTTGGCACTAAACAACAAACATAAAATTTGACGGAACTATATTTGTTGATACCACGCTCAAATGGCATTGTAATTTAACTTTTTCTGGTACTAATGGCATGAACAGCATAGCCAGATTCGGCTAAGGTCACCTATGTTTCTGATTGGATAGAGAGCAAACTACAAGAAGAGTTTGAAGATACCAAAGGACTAATCAGAATCCGTATCCGAAGAGGAACAGACAACACAATGGCCAAAAGAAAAAGTACAAAAGGACAAACAACGATCTACAAAACATACAGCTCATGAATGTTTATTCTGTAGAATATTTACATGTGATCATTTCCTGATTGTATGACAATGTGATATGTGTATGATTGCAAGTGTATCCAGTTAACGTGACTGTGTAATTGTTCAACCCACGTCCATGGCATGTTATTCTGATATCATTATCTGATTTTTATTGTATTCTTCTATTTTTCCCACCAACCAACGGTAGAATACAACAGCACTATTGCTAAAATCAACAGAAAGATAAACATAAACATGAGCTGTAAATCGACAAACAATACGTTGTCCAACATAAAACTGACAAACAATGATGTACACAACACTACACAGAAAACTTTGAGAAACACGAACCCCACTAAGAAAATAGGGGAGAACTCAGGTGCTCCGGAGGGGAAATCATTTCCTGCTCCACTAATGGCAACCGTCGTGTTACACTACCTATTCATTCAGTACAATTTTACATAGACAAATGATTTATATTTTTCATTATTTTAGGCTTCTTAGAAATAAAGATAGAAAATTAACCCTGACCTTTAATTCCAACTTCCGCTACATAGATGATGTTCTGTAACTGAACAGTTCTCGATTCGTTGAGTATCTGCATCGCGTCTATCAAAATGAGCTTGAAGTACAGGATACAACTGGCACATAAAAGTATGCTTTCTACCTTTACCTTCACCTTGAAATCAACAACGGGGGGAGATTAAAAACAAAACTCTACGACAAACATGATGACTTCACTTTTCCTGTCACCATTAGCAATATTCCAGCATCACCAGCGTCTGGAGTATACATTTCATAACTCATATGTCAATCTAGAGCTTGTGCCCAGTTCAGTGATTTCATGGACAGCGCTCAACTGCTGACGCAAAAGCTACTCGAGCAAGGATACGTTGTTCCTAGGTTGAAATCATCACTACAAAAATGTCCACGGTCGTCATCACGGACAGGTTGACCCTTACGAAATATCCATATATCAAATGAAAATGGGTCTTTTGCTTTTTATGTATATTTGTTTCTTTCCTCTTTCACTATCAAGATTTTTACCAGACTTTACTGTATATATGAGTAGTACGGCGGGTGTCTTATAAGAAGCAGGAACTGTTTACCTTTCTCGAATACCTGCACTCACTCGCGGTTTTTTGGTGAGATCCATGTTATTCATCATTTTAGTTTTCTGTGTCTCTGGATTTTCCATTCATGATTTGTCCCTTCTGTTTTCTCTAACATTTATAAAGCAAAAACAAAATAAAATCGCCCCATCCTACATCAGTGCATGCATACTACTTACACATGAAGTCAATGTACTATATTGTACCTAATACATATAGCTCCAGATTTATTTCATATTATGTATCAATTATTTATAACACAGAGAGAAGCGAGTTCACATTTGACAGTAAAGTAATATCACCATTATTAATTCAACAACTTGAATGTATCTATGTCGTCATTATATATATTAATAAATATAATGACGACATAGATACAATGTGAACTTTCCATATACATTGTATATGTAGCAACATTCCAGCAGCACCTGCCTGTGGATTACATCTCTCAGTTGATACGATATTCCAGAGCTTGTGTTCCTATCAGTATTTCCTTGATAGAGGGTTGCTCAAGGATGCTACTGAATCAACGGTTCCTATCGGTTAAGTCATTACTTGTAAAGTTTTACGGTCGCCACCATGACTTGGTTGACCGTTATTGATTATCTGTCACAAATGACCACGGATATGTTCCACTTGTCGTAAACACTTCCCGGTCCTTTCCTCATTGATGACTTAACATCGGGTTTGTTACTAAGAGTAACACGATGGGTGCTACTAGTGGAGCAGGAACTGCTTACCCTTCCGGAGCACCTGAGTTCACCCCGATGTTTAGTAGGGTCGTGTTACTCAATCTTTAGTTTTATGTGTATGTTTTGTAGATCTGTGTTTGTCCTTTTTCTTTTGGCCATTGTGTTGTCTGTCCTTTATCGGTAAACAGGATTCTGATTATCCCTTTGGTATCTTCAAACACTTCTTGATACTATTAACACGCAAATACATGACGGATCACTTTGTCCTGGCTTGGTACATGTATTTCAATATACAAAAGTGGTTAGATTAAATTAGTAAATAATTTATGTAAAATATATATCATCGGTGCAACTGGTTGGAAAACGTCACTTGTAAATACTAAATTTGAATTATTAATGCTAATAACTTGCAATATTTATTGATATGATAATGTCATTCTTTAACCAATCACATGTTGCATGGCATATTCACATCAATATCAGTAATATAGTTCGGCTCGAACGACTATAGAAATAAGATATAGTTTGACTATCAAAGAAGTAAAAATGTTGGGACGAAACATGGAAGTCGACAAAATATCAAATGAAAAAGTAAGTTCGCACAAAATTGGTTTTAATAATGATTGAATTTGATCACATTTGAAATTCGCGAGAAATCAGGACAAAAAGACAACTTAGAGTTATCTACAAAATAAAACGCAGAAAACTAAAGATTGAGCAAAACACATTATTTACAAAAGAAAAAGGTGAATGCTGGTGTCTTGGAAGGGTAAGCAGATCCTGTTCCACTAGTGACACCTGTTGTGTTACCATGGTCACAAACTCGGTGATAAGTCATGAATGTGGAAAGCAAGGGATTGTGATTACGACAACGAAACGTGTATGATTGGTAATTTGTGACGTATATATTCCGTAAGGGTTACTCAATTCATGGTGACCACTGTAAAACTTTCGAAGTGATGACTTCAACTTAACCAACAGGAACTCTTGGTTCAGTAGCCTCCTTCCTCTATCAAGGAAATCATTATAGGAACCGCACGCTCTTAATTGAATATCGTATCAACTGATTTTAATATATTCTATATGCAGGTACTGTTGGAATGTTGCTACGTATTTTAAAAGGAAAGTTTACAATGGGAAAATTGAAATCATCTCGCTTTGTCATAAAGTTTCGTTCAATTTCTAGATATAAGTCCAGGGGTGCGTTCAACATCGTAGCTGCTAGGTTAAGCTACGTAGAAAAATCCTATTGAACGGAACGCTAGCCTAGCCGCTACGTAGCTTTAGCTAGCTTTTAAAAATTATGCTAGTTTTTGAATCCAAGATGGCGGCAAAAACTAAATAAATTTAATTTCATAAGGCAAAAATAGTGGCATTGCAGGAAGTAGCAACGCTTTTAATACGGATGATAATTTATTAAGGTAACTAGACAAATACGATTAGCTAAAATGTTCCAAGAAATTATTCTATATGATTGGCGCCATGTTTGCTAGCACGACTACGTAGTTAATCGTTCAATAACGTTATGGCTATTTTACCTAGCAGCTAGGCTAGTTGCTACGATATTGAACGCATCCCAGGTAATTTATATAGTTACAATATATTTTCAATACCTTCAGGCGGATTCACATTTTATTAGTTCATTCTTTTGGTATCTCCAAACTTTTCTTACGATTTGTATTTATTTGTTAACAGAAAGTAAACGGTTCCGATGATAGAACAAAAGATAACAACAAAGACCGAGAACAATGGTCGGGACGTGCAGACTTTATTTTAACTTGTGCTGGTTATTCTATAGGTGTTGGTAATATATGGAGATTTCCGTACCTTTGTTACAAGAACGGAGGAGGTAAGGTTATCGTATAGGTTCTCGTCCTCTTAAAAGTGTCATCCTCGATCATCGTACAGTTCGATAGTTAGATAAAAAGTTTGTTGAAAGGTATCACGTAGGTTATACGAAAAATTGATTTGGTGATTTTTATTAGATTTTAAAATCAATCTTCCATTTTTTGAATTTCTTTCCAGAAATATAAAGTTATATGGGCGTGTCCAGACAACATATTATATATTATGTATAAAGTTCAAGATTAAAAAGTTCTTTATAACTATGCTGTTCGCCCGGTTTGTATGACAGTGAGGATTGGCATTTCACTCACGTATGGAAAATCCTTACACGACCGCACTAAATGTCAATAATAATAATAATAATAATAGCTTAACTCCGCCACTACTTATTGAAGTGCCTTTACTAAGTCAGGATAGTGAGTGTTCATTAATTAGATTTTAGAAACTGTTCCAACGGTTTTGATATTCTTTGTTTTTAATTTTATTGTTAACAATTTATATTTGTTTGTACAATAATACCCCCAGCAAAGCTATTCATAAAACTGGCCTCCCAAATTAGTTACCGGCCACTTTTTACGCCTGATGATTCTATTCATTACTGGTTTTATTAACCATGACCCTTTAAACGGTCAAGGTAAATGAGTGTTCGATTTCTGGTCTGTTTCATTTATATCGTCTTCTATACCTATTATTTATTACAGACGATATAAATAAAACAGACCAGTAGTCGAGCACCCCTTTACGGTGGCCGTTTAAAGAGTCATGGTTAATAAAACTAGTAATGATTAAATTCAACATGCGTAAAAAGTTCCCGGTAACTAATTTTGGTATCCAGCTTGTGCCTTGTCCGACCGCGATTAAATTATGTCGGGGCTCTCTAATTTGACCCTGAACCTATTAATAACTATCAAGGTGTATTCGAATGAGATATCACGTACAAAACACATGTACTTGACTGTTTACATTATTTGCATATCGCCAATATCGACGCAGTAACAATAGTTCGACTTCAAAGAGATTATATTTACGACGCAATAATCCATTTTAACCCAGATTTTTTTCGTATAAGATATCATTTGTGGGTAGGCGACTAATGGAGAATAAGTTAAAAAAATTAATTGCTTGTAGATTTTTAATTTCATTTATTAACAATGTAAGATTGCAATACAAAAAATGCATCTTTGAGTGTAGATTTTGTTACTGGTTCGATTATTGCGATAAAATTGAAATGCTCATAACCAGATTTGAATAAAATTTTCTATTTATAATACCCCCTTGATGCAAGTCAGGTGTTCCTTTAAAATATAAATTAATTTTCTGTACAAAGCAAAAA
>MJUT01036636.1:168437-179568 GCA_002080005.1 Gigantidas platifrons | reverse complement strand
AATTCAAGTGACGAATTGGGTACGGGGGTATATTATATAATGGCTCGAACTGATACGGCTGGATGTCTAAATCACCAACATGATCGGAGATATTACTGTCATCACTGTCCATGATATTTATCGGCTGTTTACTGTCTCACCTTCGATCGCTCAACTGATCGTTTATCATGGAAGCCATCCTTTGGCGCATGCGACGTCACGTAATCACGTGACCACTCAACTCATTAAAATGTAGAGGTCACAGATCGCGGAGATATCAAAAGGTAATAATCAATAAAATGGGCGTCCTAGGGCGTTATTTTCAATTAAGACAATGTTTATAGTTTATTTAATGACCAAATCAAACAAAATCGAGAATTTTATTTTTTGTGTCATTAGTCCTTTAATCTATATAGAATTCTGTGACTGAACAACCTTAGATCAACCTTTTCTTATATATTCAAGGGAACTTGAAAGTAAGGATTCGTTGATACCAGCCACTCTTCATACTTAGATAATTAAAAAATATGATTTGGCACAAAGGGACAAATGTGTTCTAAAATTCATGACAAATGTGCTGATTTTAGTTTCCCTATTGTAAATATCCCATTTCTAGGTAAAAATATCACGGCCCCACTTTAATATGGTGGTCTACCTCTCACAGTTGATAGACCCATCTCATTTTCAAGAACAAGTAGTTTTTAAACAGATTTATTTATGTGAACAAATGTGATGAATCCGGTTATATTGCGTAATTTGTGTACTAACTATAGCGTTTTTATAAATAGGTGCCTTCCCGATTCCTTATATCACATTCCTGATAGTTGGAGCATTACCAATGTTCCTTCTAGAATATTCTGTCAGCCAGTTCTCCAGTCGAAGTTCACTGAACATTTGGGTAATATGTCCTCTAATGAAAGGTAAGTGTGATGTTGGATATAAACAAGGGATAAGGCTATGATGTTTAACGCCACTTTCAACAATATTTCAGCTATATCCTGGCGGTCAGTTTTATTGGTGGAGGAAACCAGAGTACCCGGAGAAAACCACAGACCTGTCGCAAGTCACTGAGAAACTTTATCACATAATGTTGTATCGTAAAATATAAAAACAATACTATTTCAACGTATACGTTAGAGAGAACCGAACATGCACGAACATGTGGCGGTGTTCAAAGTTGAATTGGACCCGCGCCATCCATCCTTTGATAATTGGATATCCAATGTTGCTAGTTTCTGGGTTGTCCATTCATGGTTGCCCCTTCAGTTTTCTCTCACGTATTATTTTTTAAGCTTAGAAATCCTTAGAAAGAAGCATATCAATAGAATATAAACGTATATACATTGTATATCTAACTTAGTGCGCACAACGCGTGTATAGAAATAGCATAACAATTTAAGAACATGCGTCTCGTTTTGGCGAATTTTGATACCATGCCAGTAATGACCGGAAGTATATTTTTACATTTTATAAGGTAGGAGTTAATTACTAATGGGTTAACCAAAGATTGTTATTGTTTAATGTTAAGTGAATAATATGATATCTGTTGATTGATTGATTGATTGATTGATTGATTGATTGATTGATTGATTGATTGATTGATTGATTGATTGATTGATTGATTGACTACTGCTTAACGTCAAATGAGCAAAATTTCATCTTTTATTTCCCACGAGTACATTAACGTACAATAAATAACGAAGGTAGAAGGTGACGCTGTAAAGGAGTATAGAGGGACTTTTTATTGTTACAATGAAAAGAAGAGATCTAATTTTAATAAGATTGTCAGAAGCTGTTGCCAGTTGTCTTTTTCGCTATTATGAAAAAAACAATATCACACCATGGGAACAAGGCAAAATTCCACCTAGAAAAATCGTAGAAACAGCTTACCACACATATACATGACCGCCCACCGGCTCTACTGACTTACGACAGGCACCTCAATGTAAAAGTGGAAGGGTTAAACTATTGATTGGCTGTTTTTTAAATGCAAAATCAAAAAGAAGTAACGTCACATTGCTGTTAAAATGACGTCATGAAATAAATGACGCACCTCAATGTAAAAGTGGAAGGGTTAAACTATTGATTGGCTGTTTTTTAAATGCAAAATTAAAAAGAAGTAACGTCACATTGCTGTTAAAATGACGTCATGAAATAAATGACGTCACTCTGCTGAAAGAACCATAGCGTTAGGAATTGTACCACACACAAAGTTACGATTATACACGAAACGTCGCAGTCAAAGCATTAAATCGTTTTAGATTACGACGCTTTCATACGGTGTAATCCGGTGTGGAATAGACAAGATTTCGGACTTGTAATAAATATTCATGAGATTGTTTTGACCAATCACAGTAAAGGTCAAAGGTAGACAAAAAATAGAACACCAGGAAATAGAACACCAGGCAATAGAACACTAGAAAGCCAAAACCCCAAAAACAGTTGAAAATATAAAATACTTTATAAAACATGTAAAACTTTACAATTAGGTAATAAACCAAAATATTGACCGGCTGCGCTAACAAAGACAAAAAGGGAAAATAAAAACGTAAAGTATAATATTTATCATTATATTAAATAACGAAAAAGAAACGTTTTGATTTCTTAATTTTTTTTATTAAGGAGCTGGTTATGGGATGGTTCTTGTGAACCTGTACATTACATTATATTTCAACGCAATTATGGCTTGGGTTATCTATTACTTCTACCATTCCTTTTCCTCCGTTCTTCCATTGAGCACTTGTGACAGCTATTGGAATACCGTAAACTGTTATAGTTTGGAACAAAAACATCTAGATGATGGCAATAGCTCTACCCCTATTAATGCATCTTCTTTACTGCCTGTTTTAAATGGAACTGGAATAAATCTAAATGCAAGTCATCCAGTTTCTACGGCATATGACGATATGAGCCTAGCAGCAAGCGAAGAGTTTTGGAGGTAATAGTTTATATACCATATCATTACAATAATTTCCCGTATTATTCTTTTGTCGAGGCAGTCGTAGTCGTGCTGGTATTGCTGTGCAAGCAGTGCCTATCACCACTAAAGTTATGTGTTCGAACCCTGTTCATGGCTAGGTGTACTCGATACAACATTATGTGATACAGTTTGTCAGTGACTTGCGACAGGTCGATGGTTTTCTCCGGGTACTCCTTTCCTCCACCAATAAAACTGACCACCAGAATATAACTGAAATATTGTTGAAAGTGGCGTTAATCAGAATAAAACCAACCAACCATATGCATCATATCATGGGATTCTAACTTCAAGAGATAACTTATATAAATCTGGTCAATGCTGCTAAACACCAGATTCTAGGAAAATAATAATCTTTATATTTGCAACCACAAAACCCCACAACGACGGGAATATATCTAAACATGGTTTCCTCTTTATCATGACGAGTGTTTAACGATATTAATCCGAGAACCCAAAGCGATCAGAACACATATAACATGGTCATCTTAAGGAGTTCTTATTGTTTATACAGTTGTGACAACAAAACCTTAAAATAGCAGAACACACACAATCAAGGTCACCTGTTAAACATATCTAGATTTTAGGGCTTGACAATTTCGAAAACAAAACCTTAAAATATCAAAACATAAGTAAACATGGTCACCTGTTCAACATGTTCATATATTAGTGCTTGACAATTTCGACAACAAAACCTAAAAATATCAAAACATAATTAAACATGGTCACCTGTTAAACGTGTTAAGATTTTAGTGTTTAACCATTGTTACACCAAAACCTAAAAATATCAAAATACAACTAAACATGGTCACCTGTTAAACGTGTTAAGATTTTAGTGTTTAACCATTGTGACACCAAAACCTAAAAATATCAAAATACAACTAAACATGGTCACATGTTAAACGTGTTTAGATCTTTTAAAATGCTTAACAATTGTGATAACAAAACCTAAAAAATTCAGAACAGATATAAACATGGTCACCTCTTAAATATGTTTAGATCTTAGTGTTTAACAATTATTACAACAAAATTCAAAACGACCAGAACATATATAATCAGTAGGCTTTGGTCCTACGACGAGTTCTTATTGTTGCTCAATTATTTTTGAAATTCATTGACTGCGAAAACAAATGATCAGGCAACACGAACTCCACCAAAAACCGAGGATGAACTAATGCGCTCCAGGAGGGTAAGTAGTTCCTGCTCCACATATGGCACCAGTCGTGTTGCTTTTGCTACAAACCCGGTGATAAGTCATGAATGAGGAAATGACTGGATTGTGATGACTATAAAGCGGAACATATTCGTGGTCATTTGTGACACAGATACTCCGTAACGATTAGACAAGTCATGGTGGCGACCGTAAAACTTGTGAAGTTATGACTTCAACTTAGCCACTAGGAACCCTTTTAACTACTGCCAAGTTATGTTTGGGAAAAATCTTACCATGTATGTTGGATAAAGTAGGCCTAATGTACATCATATGGCGTTTATAATTTGTACCAAATATACACAAAATATGTTTTTATAATTGATGCATGAGTACAAATAACCGCAAATCAAAATGCAAAGCAACGAGTTTTTCGTAAATGATTAACGGGATAAGACCAGTGGTTAAGATAGACACCAATTTATACATTTCCAACTTGATTCTAAGATAAGATTAAGCGTTTTTTAGATGCTTGTAGCAGTTAGTTCCCTTTAATGCAGATAAGAGTGTCAATTTTAAGCTAAGCTCAACGAAAATTACATATATATTTTCCTATACTCTGCATAAAAGTTGCATGTTGTAGCAACTCGTAAATGTTCTATTTACCATAAAATTATCATTTAATTATATACAACTGAGGTTCAAATGTGTGTCATTTCTGTTATGGACCAGGAACCATTTTGTCCTCCATAAGGGAAATAACTTATATAAAAAATGTGATTAAGAATGAATGAGTGATTGTTGTTTATCGCCAAGTTTCAACTACATCATGGCGAGAACAAGTTAATTTTCAATGAAATGATGATGATGAGGTCAGCTTTGTACTAGACCAACACGTTTAATTGGTTTTTATAGTGCTAGCCGACGGAAACAACTTTCCACGGGTAGAGATATCGCTCCACTCGGACGCATTATCCTGATTCTAAGCTAACCAGTCTTTGTTCATTCTTCTTAATGCTGCGTGCTTAGAAGAGAAGCAACATATGTCAATTTTATAGTCTTTGGTTTGATCTGATCGGGGCTCGAAGCCACGGTCTACCGCACACGAGGCGATAACACCACCGATGCAGTTACGTGATTAAGAAAGACTGCCTCTTTGATATGTTAAATATGTACTAAGATGATTTTATCTGACAGGTGTAATGTCCTTAATATAACAAAGGGACTGGAGGATATGGGAGAAGTTCGAGTTGAACTTTTAGTTTGTTTGATAATAGCTTGGTTTATAACATTCATCTGTTTGCTGGGGAATTAGAGTTTCTGGAAAGGTAAATACATGTACTGAAATTATAGACTATGATATTCACAAAATATATATAATTATCTCTTTGTACAATGGACACAGGACTTAATATAAATAAACATTAATTAGAGAATATCGAAGGGGCAATCAAAAATGGATAATCCAGAGAAACTGGCAACATAGGGTACAGAAGACACAGGACAAATAAACGTTAGAGAATACCGTAGGGGCAATAAAAAATGGACAATCCAGAGAAACTGGCAACATAGGGTACACAAGTCCAAGAAAAACAAAGCAAAAATACAACACAATATGTGTTGGACACCACTATGCGCAAACAAACACAAATAACGTAAATAAGACATGATCCCTCCTACAAACAACTGGTAAAGTAAAGACGAACCGAACATCGTTTTTATGCGAAAATCGTTATCGATATCACAACACGGAACTCAGAACGTAAAGACACATAATAGGACAACATAAAAAAAACTAAAAGGATGAGCAATACGGACCCCATCAAAAATCTGGGGATGAACTCAGGTGCTCGCGAAGGGTAAGTAGTTCCTGGTCCTTATATAATAGGTCATATTTTGTAGCATCTGACAACTTTTTATATTACCAATAAAAGTACTATTCCTTTAATTCTGTTGGTGTCTATGTGTAAAGTTGGATAGTCTCTCATGTGTATTTACATCCATATCCTATCTTAATACATGCAATTGCATACCTTTTAATTGAACAAGTATCCCCCAATTAAGAATTTGTCACAACATGAATGCATTGCTAATAATCTTCGATTGTTCATTTATAATTGGTGTTTAATGAAGCGAATGACGACTGATTAATCCAAGATGGCAATATGTAGATAGGCAGTCTGGATACAGGCCGATCTAATTTACGTACGATATCTGTTCTATGATGTCCTTTTACTAATTAATTCTAAGTTTTGTTGATCACATATATCATATTCAGCTTGAAATAAAGGATATCACAGAAACAGCTAGGCCTGCTTCATACCTTGACCTACACCGCGAAATTGACAATAAAGGCCGGTTAAGAACGAAACTTTATGACAAGAGAGATAATTTGAATTTCCCCATTGGGAGCTTTCCATTTATATGTTTCAACATTCCAACATCACCTGTATATTGAGTATATATCGCTCAGTTGATCCAATATTACAGTGCTTGTGGTTCCTATCGGGATTTCATTGAAAGAGTGTTTCTGATAACAAGGAGGGGCCCGGGTGGCTCAATGAGTTAGATCGTTGGATCTAACAACTCATACAAGTCTATCACCAATACGGCGTGGGTTCGCGCCCGGATTTGTAAATTACAAAAAAGGGTGCACTCGACTCGCAGCCGCAAGTGATAAAGTTGACCAGTTGCTTGCCCATGGTCGGTGGTTCTCTCCGGGTACTCCGGCTTCCTCCACCACTAAAACTGGTTGCCATGATATAGATGAAATATTGTTGAAAGTGGCGTTAAAACACAAAAAATCAAAATCAAATCAAATCGCTAACAAGGATGCTACTGACGCACATGATTAAGTTCATGTCATCACTTCGAAAGTTTTACCGTCGCCACCATGACCTGATTAGCGATTACGAAATATCTTTGTCACAGATGACCACGTGATATGTTCCATTTGTCGTAATTACAGTTCGATTCTTTCCTCATTCACGACTCATCACTGTGTTTGTAACAAAAGTAACACGACGATCGAGTGTCACTAGTGGAGCAAGAACGGTTTACCCTTCCGGAGAACGAAACTTCGTCTCCAAATTTTGTTCTTTTTGTTGTTGGATTCGTCTAATGTTTTTTTGTTTTTGTAAGTCATTGTTTGTCTTTCTACCAGTTTTCTCTTGATAATTGTTGAACTTCCAGTGGCACGTAAGACAACATGACTGTTGAACTTCCAGTGGCAGGTACGATCACTGGATTGTTGATTGTTGAGCTTCCAGTGGCACATAAGACTACTTGATTGTTGATTTTGAACTTCCAGTGGCACATAAGACAACATGACTGTTGAACTTCCAGTGGCACCTAAGACAACATGATTGTTGATTGTTGAACTTCCAGTGACACCTAAGACAAATTGATTGTTGATTGTTGAACTTCCAGTGGCACGTAAGAGAACGTGATTGTTGAGCTTCCAGTGGCACGTCAGACAACTTGATTGTTGATTGTTGAGTTTCCAGTGGCATGTAAGACAACTTGATTGTTGAGCTTCCAGTGGCACGTAAGACAACCTGATTGTTGAACTTCCAGTGGCACGTAAGACAACTTGATTGTTAATTGTTAAACTTCCAGTGGCACCTAAGACAGCTTGATTGTTGATTGTTGAACATCCAGTGGCACGTAAGACAACTTGATTGTTGAACTTCAAGTGGCATGTAAGACAACATGATTGTTAATTGTTGAACTTCCAGTGGCACGTAAGACAACTTGATTGTTGAGATTCCAGTGGCAGGTAAGACCACTTGATTGTTGAGTGTTGATCTCCCAGTGGAACGTAAGACAACAGTTTGCTATGAGTGGTTTTTGAAAGCCAATTACAAATCAAAATATACTGACCTAATCACTTATATCTTATATTGACAGTGACAGTCTAAATTGGCGCCCCACATGACAGTTCTAACTGCCACGTTTTGGCCTTAAAGATTTTATTTTGTAAAAATTGTTGTTGTCATGAATATAGCCAACTGACTTGACGTAAAAAATAATCAACAATTTAAGTATGTTCACATTTCACCTTTCTAAAATTTTTATATCTAGTCTTACCAACAAAATGAAACCAAAAATACCATACTATCGAAACAGCTCCAAAATTTAATAGAAAAAGAGGTACAGTCGGTACCCTTAACATACAAATGCATGACCGCCCACTTTCTTGGCTTGGTACAGGCACTCAAAAAAAGATTATGGACCCAAACCAGTGCAACATATAGCAATTAAAACAAGTATACGATAAAATGCTTTATTTCACTCTAGTAAACAAATCCACAATTTATGGTGGCAGGAAACATTTTGGTGGATGACAGTTTGCCCAATAATGCTGCTGGTGCTCTACCCAGGTTGCGTTGTAACATCTCATCGGGGGACAACAGACACCGGACATTGGTCGATAACACTTATAACCTGAAAATGTACTGAAGGCATTACTATACTGAAGTCAGACAAAATTGCCTAACAAATAGTAAGAAAGGTTATGGATGTAAATGAACATGAGATACTTTTGTAATCTAACATTACACTTTGACACACATTAATGTAAAGAAACAGTGCTTTTATTGCTTTTCTACATTTCACAGTCACAGTATTAATGCAACGATCAACAACATCTCGACCATTTCAGGAATAACTTTTTAAATTTTCTATTCAGATTGTGAAATGAATCTCCAGGGAATTAAGAGATAAAAATAGAAAATAAAAAGCATCCAGTGATTTACCCAATAACTGACAGAAAACACAACGTAAGCATGAATAGTACAAAGGAAAGCCAGTCCAATGGTTACTAGCAAAGATGACATTATCTGTTAGTTGTAGACGAGAAAACAAAATAAATTTAAAAAGCATACAGTGTTCTACCACTATATTTCACAGAAATCGCATCATAAGCATGAATAGGGGACCGTCGTGGTCGTGATCGTATGGTAGTTGGACTTAGAACTACCCATGTGCGTTCGAATCCCGATCAGGTGGTGTGCACTCCTGTTTCCTCCACCAATAAAACTAACCGCCACGATATAACGGAACTATTGTTGAAAGTGGCGTTAAACACCATAACCTTAACCCTAAGCATGAATAGTACAAAGCAGAGCTAAGTAACTGACTAAAACAAAATTGATATATCTAATACTAGACTTATAATCAGCTCTCTTTAATAAATCTAATATCATGGTTACTTCTGTCTCGAGTGTTTTGTGTATGGAGTATAAGAAGAGCTTGAAGATACCAAGGGGGAATTCAGAATCCTTATATCGAGGAAGAACAGACAACACAATGGTCAAAAGATACCAAGGGGGAATTCAGAATCCGTATATCGAGGAAGAACAGACAACACAATGTTCGGGATTGTGGCGTTCTTTGTGGCAGCGCTGTTCGCCTGGTTGTGTCTGAGAGTTGGCGTTTCACACTTCCACTTGCATGACCTCATCATTTCATTAATACGGATGGGGAGGTCTAGGCGCATAAAACTAGTTTAATCCTGCCACTTTTATTGACGTGTCTGTACAAAGCCAGGAAAATAAGTGGTCGAGGATTTTGTGTGTTGAGGGTATCAATTTTGTCTCTTTCTATGGTTTTTCTATTGGCTTTTGAAAGTGTTCCGACAGTGTGGTATTCTTTTCCGTTTTATTAGTCATAAATATCCAAAGAAGTTGATAGTATCATCATAATAAAGTTCAGTCATCAATTTAGATTCAAAACAGTATGTATAAAAATAATTCAGCAAGTAGAGGAGCACAATAATTGGAATTCTTACAATTTGACGAAATATTTTGTCTGTAGTTCAGTTTATATTAAGTCATGATACAACTGGAATACTGAAATCGTGGTAAGCAACAGTAAGATATATTGTGACGTCATTATTAATTTTGGTGTTATAATGTTCGTGGATTTCGTAGTTCACTCAAACTACGAAAATTAAAATCTAACGAAATACAATTTCTCCATTGATTGTTGTCTGTATTGTTTAAAACCACGATTTCAAGAACTCAAGGATCAATGCATTTTTTTAGAAACCACGAAAATTGGTGTCAACGAAAACAAAATATTCTCACAGTATTCATCACATTTAAATATCAAGAACATTAACTGACCTGCTTGACATCCACAAGAAGAATCGCAAAGATGTCCTGCTGTTCCTAACAAACTTGAACAAGACCCGCCTTGTGATGAACCTAAATGTGGTTCTAAAACAAAAACATATTGACATATATTGTGATGATGCGTGGAAATAAATCATTTTGAAATTAATTCAAATGAATCGAAATTGCTTTGTTGATCTGGTAAATAAGCAAATTTTGTGAAATTAATGTAATATATCTATCATTCTGTTTATTTCAAATATATGTACATTGTATTTAATTCATACTGTTTTCACTAGACCACAAACAGAACACATCAATTGTGGGCTAGTTAGTGTTCCCAAAGATTTGTTTGTAAAATAACATGTATTTGGCTTTCCAATCTACTGCTCTTCAGCGTACCCGATGAAGGTTATTCCAGAAACGCGTCGTGCGCATTAAATTGGATATCAAGGATTTTAGGCGCGATTTTCCATCTGATGTTAACCTTAGACTCCATTTTCGATAAAAGTGAGGTGATACCAGTAACATCGGATTTCATTAGTCGTGTTGATAGGTGGTATCAATATCGATTGTTCCCTATTTCATCGGACAAAAAGACACATAGCGTGAAGTGAAAGCAGATAATCGACATGTCAGTTCAAATAAAAAAACATATACGCATAATCAAAATGGCGGTTTCCGGTTTCGACGAAGATGTTTTGGTGGGGCCCGTGTTGCTCATCTTTTTGTTTTTCTGTGTTGTGTTTTTTGCTTTATTTGTTTTTGTCGTGTCTTTATCCCATCATTATCATATTATAGCAATACTAAATACATACCAAATCCACCAAACCCTCCTTGTTGATGGACTATAGCTTGACCATTTGCATCCCTACAACATGGTGCACTTGTGGAACAATCGTTAGAAGT
>MJUT01036636.1:122343-140978 GCA_002080005.1 Gigantidas platifrons | reverse complement strand
CGTTATACTCATACATATACAGCTTTTATCAGTTTATTTCATCGTTATACTCATACATATACAGCTTTTATCAGTTTATGTCATCGTTATACTCTACATATACAGCTTTTATCAGTTTATTTCACCGTTATACTCTACATATACAGCTTTTATCAGTTTATTTCATCGTTATACTCATACATATACAGCTTTTATCAGTTTATTTCATCGTTATACTCATACATATACAGCTTTTATCCGCTTTTCTACCAGTTTAACCCTGCAACGTTTTTGTGCCTGTACCAAATCAGGATATCAGTTTCCAACATCATATATCGTGGTCATTTTTGTGTTCAGTGAGTTAGGGTGAGAGGTCATTGTTTGTTTTGTTGATATTGGTGGAATTATTGACCACCACTGTTTAATCTTTCTTTTCATTATAAGCTTATATTCCTAACTGTCCTTTTCTAAAAAAAAAAAACAAAACAAAAAAAACAAGAAAAAGAACCGCTATTGCCTTAATTTGTGTCTAAATACATTCATATTTCCTTTCTTAATAAGAGGAGATGTGTGTCCACTAGTCCGAATAATCTGTCTCTTGTGTGTATATATTTGTCATTATATATTTCCTTTTTATTATTTGGACATTTTTTTCAGTGTGTCCAAACAAAAAAAAATATATATATAAAGGAAATATATAATGACAAATATAGACACACACAAGACAGATTATTAGGTCTATGTGACCACCAGTTGGAAAAGTTTGTTGGTGACCTAAATCATGTTTATTATTAAAAACAAAGGTTCCTCCTCATGCATACGTAATCTTAGCAGATTTTGATTATCCTGTTTATGTCCTTTGATTTTCTTGCTTAGAAACACCTTTACATTAGTTTGCTTTTAAATATTTTCCCTTTGATCCACTAATTTCCGTGGATTTCGTGGATATCATTTAACCACGAAATGTAAGCATTCAACGAATACTTGTTACCATATAAATATATATACTGACTAGAGCGGGAGATCAATGAATTTATGAATCCACGAAGATACAATTTTTGAGCCTACCTGATGAAGGTTATTCTCGAAAGGTGTAATGAGCACTACATTTGGCATCCATGTTTAAATACGTCTAGTTGTTGTTTTTCGTTATGATAATGGGTTTTCCCCAATTAAGTTCCTCCGACCGCAGTGTGCACCGGATTCAACTATGCGGATTTGACTGAGTATAATACATGTATGTACTTCTACATCATAACATATACGTGACGTACAGGTACATTGCACTTATTTTTGTAAACAAAACATGCTATTGTTTATAGCTGGCCACACCAATCAATATAATAACGATACTGTGAATTCATTTAAATTCATAGATATCAATTATTGTGGTTTGATGAAAAATTGTATCTTCGTGGATTCATAAATTCATTGATCTCCCGCTCTAGTCAGTATATATATTTATATGGGAACAAGTATTCCTTGAATGCTTAAATTTCGTGGTTAAATAAAATCCACGAAAATTAGTGCATCACAAATAGTAATGAATTCACAGCAATTTATACATAAAACAATAAGACGCACACCATCTGTATTTCGTGACCGAAATCTCATAATAGTACGGTATTTCCGACAAGGTGGTGTAATCCTGTTTCATTATAAATCAATACATTCTCTATATATATGAGTGTTATTTCATTATAAGTACGACAGTCAGCGAGTAGACGGTAGATAAGGACAGAACATTTGGATCTATCAAAATGAAACAAATTTTACTACTGGTAAGTATCTTGTATTTATATAAGAAGAATGTCCAGATACCAATGGGGTATTCAGAATCCGTAAATAGAAGGACAGACAACACAATGGCCAAAAGAAAAAGGACAAAAAGGACAAATAACAATCTACAAAACATACACCTTAGACTAAATATCGAGTAACACGAACCCCACTGAAAACCGGGGGTGAAATATCTATTATATCAACTTTTAATTATTATATGCAAGTCGTGAAAAAAAGACACATTTTCAGTGGCAGTAAAAAGTCGTTAGCATATCCCGTTCTAATTTCTATATAATTTTATTTATGGCGAACTTACCTTGTTCTCGTCCTGAAATACTGCTCACTGGACATTAAGCAACAAAAATCAATCTATTACAGTATCCATTGCATGAAAATGGCGTTAAAAAAATTCAGTCATAAATAAAAAGCTTGAAGACACCAAAATGGTAATCAGAAGCCGTAAATCAAAGATACCAAAGTGGTAATCAGAAGCCGTAAATCGAAGATACCAAAGGGGTAATCAGAAGCCGTAAAGCAAAGATACCAAAGTGGTAATCAGAAGCCGTAAATCGAAGATACCAAAGGGGTAATCAGAAGCCGTAAATCTAAGATACCGAAGTGGTAATCAGAAGCCGTATATCAAAGATACCAAAGTGGTAATCAGAAGCCGTAAATCAAAGATACCAAAGGGGTAATCAGAAGCCGTAAATCAAAGATACCAAAGTGGTAATCAGAAGCCGTAAATCGAAGATACCAAAGTGGTATTCAGAAGCCGTAAATCAAAGATACCAAAGTGGTAATCAGAAGCCGTATATCAAAGATACCAAAGTGGTAATCAGAAGCCGTATATCGGAGAACAGACAATACAATGGCCAAAGGTAAAAAGACCAACATTGATCTAAAATAAACCACACAGAAAACTAAAGATTGAGCAACAAGAACCCCACTAAAACGTGGATGAGCTCTGGTAGTTTGGAAGAGTCACCAGTTTCTGCTCCACTAGTGGCACTCGTCGTGTTGCTGTTAAACGGCACAAACATCATGTTTTTATGTCTAAGAAGGGTGACATTATCTAAACAGAAGACACTCATTTACTTCATGTTCTTCAGTCTGCTTGGGTATTTTATTCACACAATCAGAGGGTGGATGTCACCTTTCGACGGGTTAATCTCCGTAACTATGAGAAACTGGATCATATTTCTGTCTCAAATAATATTCTCAGAGGAGACAGAGGAAATATCATATTTTCAGCTATTTGTGTCCAGAAATGTAAATGCAATATAATATGCATGTTTGTATTAAAAAGGTTTCGTTCTTTAGACATTTACCGAGGCAGAGTTACATTTTAGAATGAAATAAGATTTTCAAGAACATGTTCGAATTTTTTTCATGATATATCTGGAAGAAAGGGTTATTTCATTGTAAGGTTATATACAGTGTAACCTGTTTAAGACGAACCTCCTTGGCGCCAAGGTTTGTGTACGGAATAGACAGGTGTTCAGTTTATACAGGGTAAATTAACAAAGATTTCATACATTGGCACTTTATTCAAAGATCGGTTTATACAATTGTCCGTTTTATTCAGGGTTCGGTTTAGACAGGTTTCATTGCACATTAAATTAAGGTTTATTGCAATTAATTGCATCTATTCTTTAATATGCACATTAATGAGGTTGTATTGTGCTCTGTATCCAATCAGAAACAGCTATCAAGTGACATATCATGTTGCAATTAACGTATATAGTAAGAAGAGTTTGACGATACCTAAGGAGTAACCAGAATCCGTAAATCGAAGAAGAACAGACAACACAATGGCCAAAAGAAAAAGTATAAAAGGACAAACAACGATCTACAAAACATTACACATAAAACTAAAGATCGAGTAACACGAACCACACATATGTTCTGTCAGATTCCATACTATTATCACAATATAATAATAATAAAAATAAAAAAGTGAGATAAGCAATTATTAAAGGGGGTCAAGGAATGTCAGACTGTACGTGTTGTTAATCTATAAGATCACAGACTAAATAATAGTGCAATCGCTTGTTCCTGTATAACTCCTGACATTTGCACGTAAATTTTGTGAAGAGAAATACTATTAAGAAACATACAGGATAAAACTGAAACGTCCCGTATGTTTATGAATTAGGTCGTACTAAGCTCTCCCAATTCAAAGCATGAGGTTGGCTTCATACACTTAGTTTTTCATTAAAAAGCAAGTAAACCTTAAATTGTCATTTTGTTCATAGGCGTCCACAATAAACACCATTGGTCATTGGCTATTATAATTTATTGTTACTTTAGATTATTTAATGATGAAATTACTAGCTGCATGTTGTAGACGTCAAGTTGACATTTTATTTGATTGATTACCATGAAATAGAAATAAAAGAAACAAATGTTAATGTTGTTTAATAAAAGTAGAAAACGTCATGTTTTTATCGTGAGATCAATACCCAATGTCGCACGTATTTCATGTAACCCAACACGAAACACGTATCATTTAAATCCTGCAATCGTTTACATAATACAACATGTACAAGGCTTATTATTAACTGATTAATCCTGCAATCGTTTACACGTCTACACTCGGACTGTTGTTTCAGTAAGCTAGCACTATAAAAATCCAACTAAACGTGTTGGTCTAGTATAAACTAACATCATCATCGTCATCTCATGAAATGTAACTTGCTGTCGCCATGATATAACTCACATATTGCTCATTTGGTGTTATGCAATAATCACGGACTCACTCATTCGGTATATCGTTTGTTTGCTTTGTTGTACTTTGCTATCTGACCCACTTCTGCGAAATATTAGCCTTGTTTAACTGAAACCTTATTTTCTTATCACGGTGGACCATACTAAATGGAACCTGTTATTAAGATAAGATCATATTTATTTCGTGCTGGCATATCCGACATATCCAATCAAATTAGATAACCGAATGTTAATACCGTTGATCATTAAATAAATGTGCCTTTGTATCCTCACCCTGTTCAATGCTATATAGCCAACCGTTCTCCGTGTAATTAATAAGATCTTACCCAATTTGATTTTAAATTATTTGATTTGATTTTAACCTGTTGACCTTGAGCGACGACAATGTTATTCCAAAAACGCGTCGTGCGCACTAAATTTTATATCTATTTTTTTATTACTTTCACTGGGTTGATACCTCTGCTGGTGGACTATTAGTACCCGAGTGTATCATCCGCACAATACCGGTGGTCAGTTTTTCAGCACTGACATGTTTTTTTTTAGCTAATTTATTGTTGAAATGTACAGTTCCTAAAATGATATAACTATTATTAAAACTAAGATTCTCCTCTCTCATGCATAGGTAATTAACCTTAGAAGGTTTTGGCTAACCTGTTTAAACCTTTTGGATTATTTGCTCCCAAAGACTTCTAGATTTTTTGTTTTTTCCATGTTGTAATTGTCGTCTCACTGACACCAAAAATGTCCGATCATATATGTAATGTAATGATTAGCTAAACACACCACACAGCGCTAAGGAGTAAAAGAGCATTATAAGACAATGACACGTTGGCTCTGAATCATAGTAATTTGTAAGAGTACGTCGAAATGTCTACCCACTAACTGTTGTTGCAATTACAAAGGTATCTACCATTATAAAAATCCAATTAAGCATGTTGGTCTGTTATAAATGTAGACCTCTTCATCATCTCATCGAAATTTATCTTGTTCTTGTGATGATATTGCTGCAATATTACCCACTTTGCGTTTAACAACGGTACATGACTCCTTCAATTCCTCCCTGCCTAGTCCAGCTCGCCCGCACTCATTCACTCACTGACTCTACCAACATTCTATATCAGGTCACGTCAGATAACATTGCACTCTCATTCGGAAATTCTCTTTTGCTTTCGAAAACCATTGTACTGTTCAAAGTCTTAAGTTGCGAAAACGTAATTTTTAGGCTGATTGGTTAATGGTACCCCTAACCGTGAACCCTGAGGCGACCTGGTACCGAATGTCGTTAGATGTTAGTCCATGACTGATAAAAAAAAAGGTACAAGTAAAAACGATTACATAAATATAGTTTAGATAAGCTTTGCCTCTTTCAAAACTTATGTTAAGATCATGACTGAAGCTTAACGTGTTGATTATATTTGTAGATGGTAGTAGGTGTAGCATTTGCTACCAATTATCACTTAAGACGGAGTGCACAATGTACAACTTCTAACGATTGTTCCACAAGTGCACCATGTTGTAGGGATTCAAATGGTCAAGCTATAGTCCAGCAACAAGGAGGATTTGGTGGATTTGGTATGTATATATTATTGCTATAATATAATAATGATGGGATAAAGACACAGGACAAAAACAAATAAAGCAAAAAACACAACACAGAAAACTAAAAAGATGAGCAACACGATCCCCACCAAAACATCTTCGTCGAAACCGGAAACCGCCATTTTGATTATGCGCATATGTTTTTTATTTGAACCGATTATGTCGATTATGTGTTTACACTTCACGCTATGTGTCCTTTTGTCAGATGAAATAGGGAACGAATCGATATTGATGCCACGTATCAACACGACTATATATATTTATTTAGAAAGCTACCCCTTTACAACGGAGGCAACCTCTACCGGGGTAGTAGAAGTTGCGTCTAAAAGTACACATTCAATATAAAACAATGCAATATTTACATAACATGATTAAGCAACAATAAATACATAAAATAGATAAATACTATATTGCTATTCATAAAATTCATAAAAGAGCTTTTCTCAATAAAAATATGATATGCATAATAATGTTTCTTTTTCTTTAAAAAAATGTTATTTTCTAAAGTTCATCATTTACATCTTGCATTAAAATTAATATCAATATAAGCACATTCAAAATATAACAGTGTGTTAAATATTAAGAAAATAACAACATAATTATACAGTCAATCACTGGTGGAGATAATTTTTAAGAATTTAATATGTACTGGTCTCTTGTATATACCAGATTCTTCAAGTATTTCTTGACTTTTATATCCAAACTTTTACCTATATTTTCATTAAAATAAAAGCCATGATCTCCAATCAGCAGTTGAACTTTATTAATTGACGGCAATCCAATAAAATCAATGGGTAGATCATTACTAGATAGGGTTTCTGTGATCTCAGAGAAGAAATCGACTCTTAGGTTTTCAAAAGCTGGACATTCAAACATAAAATGATTTGTGGTCTCTATATCATTACTGTCACATAACTGACAAAGACCATTTTGCCTTAAACGCATGCGATATAAAACATCATTTATTGGTAAACAGTTAGTTCTTGCCAGAAGTTTAAGTCTTGATCTCTCGAAGTCTTCAATATTTTTTTTGATATTTTTGTGTCCCTCGACTTACAAAAAATGTCTTATATGTCACTAAAGTAGATTTTGTTTCGATTATTTCACGCTCCTTAATTTTATTATTCATTCCAAAGAACCTATTGAACGTATTTATGTTAAAATTTCCTTCAATGAAATGGTCAAGGCCTACATCTTCAAATAACGTCCGAATATAAGAAAAATAAGGCCATTCAGTATTTGTGTTTTAAATCGAGACAGTTCATGAAAAACTACTTTACTTAGCCTATTGTTTGATATTTTAGAAAATCTTAAGAAAAATTAGACTCTTTGTCTGTCTAGAAAGGCATTGATTGGTTCCCATCCTAGTTCCGCAAGTAGAGCACATTTCGGAATGTTCATTTTAGTGCGAATAGTAATTTTGGCTGCTTGATATTGAAGACTTTCTAATAAATCTTTTTGCGCTGCTGATGAAGGAAACCATACTGAGCAGCCATGTGCTGCTGTAGGGCGTAGTACTGAATTCCATAATGCACTACCAAATTCAATACGATTGAAATTACCCATGTTTACCTAAAATTCTTATCATACCATTTAACTTGTTATCTATATTATCCTTAATGTGGTGGCCAATATGTTGAGTGGGTTTAAGAGAACGAGAGAAATATACCCCAAGGTATTTGTATTCATTTGTTTCTTCAATATATGTATCCCCAAGTACCCATTTTTTTAGATTTATCAATACGTTTTCCTACTACTAATACTTTTGATTTATTTGGATTAAATTTTAAGTTCCATTTCGTGGCAAATGAAGAGGCAATATTAAGCATTGTTTGCAGGTCCGACTCTGATTCGGCCATTAGGGCGACGTCGTCTGCATATAATAATGCGTTTATTATTTGGGAAGCAATAGGAACACCGATATTATCTTCAGAGAGCATATCAGTGAGGTCTTTCATCATAACAGAGAAAAGTGATGGAGACAAGATACATCCTTGTTTCACACCATTATCTTGGCTAAACCATTCTGATTCAAGGTCTCCAAGGACAACTTTATTGCTGACAGTACTGTACAGTTCTTTTAGTAAACGCCACACTTTCCCCTGAACCCCATTTTTCCAAAGAAGGTAAAACAGACCCTCTCTCCATACTCTGTCAAACGCTTTCGACAAATCTAAGAAAGCTATGTACGTTTTTAATTTGGATGATTTACGTAATGAACAAATACCGTTGAGTGTGAATAAATGATCTTCTATACGTCTGTCTCTTCTAAAGGCCGCCTGACTTTCTCCAAGAATATTATTTTCTTCAAGATAGGCCATTATATTTTCTTCTAAAACTTTTGAGTATACTTTATACACATTTGAAGTGAGAGTTATGCCTCGATAGTTATCAATATCGTGCACAGATCCAGATTTATGGATAGGTACAATAATACCTCTCTGCCAATCTAAAGGTATTGTTTCAAGGTCTGTCACGGTAATGAAAAGGTCTGCGAGAGAAGAGAGCATTATATCGCCACCATATTTCAGGAATTCATTCGATATACCATCTGGTCCTACCGCCTTTTCTGATTGTAATTTTTTCAATATTTTTTCTATATAGGGCCTTTTCACTACTAAAGAAAACATATTTTGTGTCGGAACTTTATTGTTTTTAATATTATCTAAAAATGTTTTAACCTTTTCTTGGTGTTCATGACTTACTAAATTATCTTTGCCTATGTCGCTAAAGTGTTTCGCAAGACATTTTTCAATTGTACCTTTGTTTTCAATAAGAGTTGTTTTATCAACTGGGTCTATGAAATGTGATGGATTACGTCTACTTTTATCTTCTCTGAGCATTTCCCAAAAACCTTTACTGTTATTTTTTTAGGAGACGCATTTATTATTAAAAGTTTTTAATCTATCTGCACTTATTTTATTTTGAATAGCATGTTGTACCGCTTGTTTTCGTTTTTTGTACGATTCACTCAGTAATTTACCTAATTCACTGTCATGTGTCATGACTAATGAAATCCGATGTTACTGGTATCACCTCACTTTTTATCGAAAAGGTTAACATCAGATGGAAAATCGCGCCTATAATTCTTGATATCCAATTTAGTACGCCCGACGCACTTCTGGAATAACCTTCATCGGGTACGCTCAAGAGCAGTAGATTGGAAAGCCAAATACATGTTATTTTACAAACAAATCTTTGGGAACACTAACTAGCCCACAATTGATGTGTTTTGTTTGTGGTCTAGTGAAAACAGTATGAATTAAATACAATGTACATGTATTTGAAATAAACAAAATGATAGATATTTTACATTAATTTCACAAAGTTTTCTTATTTACCAGATCAACAAAACAATTTCGATTCATTTGAATTAATTTTAGAATGATTTATTTCCACGCATCATCACAATATATGTCAATATGTTTTTGTTTTAGATCCACATTTAGGTTCATCACAAGGTGGGTCTTGTTCAAGTTTGTTAGGAACAGCAGGAAATCTTTGCGATTCTTCTTGTGGATGTCAAGCAGGTCAGTTAATGTTCTTGATATTTAAATGTGATGAATACTGTGAGAATATTTTGTTTTCGTTGACACCAATTTTCGTGGTTTCTACAACAATGCGTTGATCCATGAGTTCTTGAATTCGTGGTTTTAAACATTACAGGCAATAATCAATGGAGAAATTGTATTTCGTTAGATTTTAATTTTCGTAGTTTGAGTGAACTACGAAATCCACGAAAATTATAACACCAAAATTAATAATGACGTCACAATATATCTTACTGTTGTTTACCACGCTTTCAGTATTTCAGTTGTATCATGACTTAATACAAACTGAACTACAGACAAAATATTTCGTCAAATTGTAAGAATTCCAATTATTGTGCTCCTCTACTCGCTGAATTATTTTTATGCATACGGTTTTGAATCTAAATTGATGACTGAACCTTATTATGATGATACTATCAACTTCTTTGGATATTTATGACTAATAAAACGGAAAATAACACCACACTGTCGGAACACTTTCAAAAGCCAATAGAAAAACCATAGAAAGAGACAAAATTGATACCCTCAACACACAAAATCCTTGATCACCAACCCTCAGACACAACCAGGCGAACAGCGCTGCCACAAAGAACGCCACAATCCCGAACATTGTGTTGTCTGTTCTTCCTCGATATACGGATTCTGATTTCCCCCTTGGTATTTTCATACTCTTCTTATACTCCATACACAAAACACTCGAGACAGAAGTAACCATGATATGCATAATATTAGATTTATTAAAGAGAGCTGATTATAAATCTAGTATTAGATATATCAATTTTGTTTTAGTCAGTTAACTGATTCTGCTTTGTACTATTCATGCTTAGGGTTAAGGTTATGGTGTTTAACACCACTTTCAACAATAGTTCCGTTATATCGTGGCGGTCAGTTTTATTGGTGGAGGAAACAGGAGTGCACACCACCTGATCGGGATTCGAGCGCACATGGGTAGTTCTAAGTCCAACTACCATACGATCACGACCACGACGGTCCCGTATACATGCTTATATTGCGATTTCTATGAAATATTGTATTAGAACACTGTATGCTTTTTAAATTTATTTTATTTTCTCGTCTACAACTAACAGATAATGTCACATTGGCTAGTAGCCAGTGGACTGGCTCTGCTTTGTACTATTCATGCTTACGTTGTGTTTTCTGTCAGTTATTGTGTAAATCACTGGATGCTTTTTATTTTCTATTTTTATCTCTTAATTCCCTGGAGATTCATTTCACAATCTGAATAGAAAATTTAAAAAGTTATTCCTGAAATGGTCAAGACGTTGTTGATCGTTGCATTAATACTGTGACTGTGAAATAAAAGTGCTGTTATTTTACATTAATGTGTGTCAAAGTGTAATGGTACATTATAAAAGTCTCTCATGTTCATTTACATCCATAACCTTTCTTACTATTTGTTAGGCAATTTTGTCTGAATTCAGTATAGTAATGCCTTCAGTACATTTTCAGGTTATAAGTGTTATCGACCAATGTCCGGTGTCTGTTGTCCCCCGATGAGATGTTACAACGCAACCTGGGTAGAGCAGCAGCAGCATTATTGGGCAAACTGTCATCCACCAAAATGTTTCCTGCCACCATAAATTGTGGATTTGTTTACCAGAGTGAAATAAAGCATTTTATCGTATACTTGTTTTAATTACTAAGATAAAATGTATATGGTGCACTGGTTTGGGTCCATAATCTTTTTTTGAGTGCCTGTACCAAGCCAAGAAAGTGAGCGGTCATGCATTTGTGTGTTAAGGGTATCGATTGTACCTCTTTTTCTATTAGATTTTGGAGCTGTTTCGATAGTATGGTATTGTTGGTTTCATTTTATTGGTAAGACTAGATATAAATAAAAGTTTTAGAAAGATGAAATGTGAACATACTTCAATTGTTGATTATTTTTTGACGTCAAGTCAGTTGGCTATATTCGTATTTCGTAACAACAATAATTTTTACAAAATAAAATCTTTAAGGTCAAAACGTGGCAGTTAAAACTGTCTTGTGGGCGCCAATTTAGACTGTCACTGTAAATATAGGATATAAGTGATTAGGTCAGTATATTTTGATTTGTAAATGGCTTTCAAAGACCACTCATAGCAAACTGTTGTCTGACCTGCAACTGGGAGATCAACAACCAATGTGGCTTACGTGCCAATTGAAGTTTAACAATCATGTTGTCCTACGTGACACTGGAAGTTCAACACTCAACAATCAAGTGGTCTTACGTGCCACTGGAAGCTCAACAATCAACAATCAAGGTGTCTTACGTGTCACTTGAAGTTCAACAATCAACAATCAAGTTGTCTTACGTGCCACTGGAAGTTCAACAATCAACAATCAAGTTGTCGTAGGTGCCACTGGAAGTTTGACAATTAACAATCAAGTTGTCTTACGTGCCACTGGAAGTTCAACAGTCAGGTTGTCTTGCGTGCCGCTGGAAAATCAACAATCAACAATCAAGTTGTCTTACGTGCCACTGGAAGTTCAACAGTCATGTTGTCTTACGTGCCACTGGAAGGTCAACAATCAACAATCATGTTGTCTTACGTGCCACTGGAAGTTCAACAATCAAGTTGTCTTACATGCCACTGGAAACTCAACAATCAACAATCAAGTTGTCTTACATGCCACTGGAAGTTCAACAATTATGTTGTCTTACGTGCCGCTGGAAGTTCAACAATCATGTTGTCTTACATGCCGCTGGAAACTCAACAATCAACAATAAAGTTGTCTTACGTGCCACTGGAAGCTCAACAATTAACAATCAAGTTGTCTTACGTGCCACTGGAAGTTCAACAATCAACAATCATGTTGTCTTACGTGCCACTGGAAGTTCAACAATTAACAATCAAGTTGTCTTACGTGCCACTGGAAGTTCAACAATCAACAATCATGTTGTCTTAGGTGCAACTGGAAGTTCAATAATCAACAATCAAGTTGTCTTATGTGCCACTGGAAGTTCAACAATCAGGGTGTCTTACGTGCCACTGGAAGCTCAACAATCAACAGTCAAGTTGTCTTTCGTGCCACTGGAAGTTCAACAATCATGTTGTCTTACGTGCCACTGGAAGTTAAACAATTAACAATCAAGTTATTTTACCTGCCACTGGAAGGTCAACAATTAACAATCAAGTTATCTTACCTGCCACTGGAAGGTCAGCAATCAAGTTGTCTTACGTGCCACTGGAAGTTCAACAATCAACAATCAAGTTGTCTTACGTGCCACTTGAAATTCAACAATCAACAATCAAGTTGTCTTACGTGCCACTGGATGTTCAACAATCAAGTTATCTTACGTGCCACTGCAAGTTCAACAATCAACAATCAAGTTGTCTTACGTGCCACTGGATGTTCAACAATCAAGTTATCTTACGTGCCACTGCAAGTTCAACAATCAGGTTGTCATACGTTCAAGGACCATTGTATTCTCCATACAAAAGGGAATAATTTCCGCCCCGTTCTAAGACAGTTATGTGCTTGGTTCACCCCGCATAACTAGTTGCCGCCATTTTCGAATTTGGACTGTCACTCTAAAAATATGATATAAGTGATTAGGTCAGTATATTTTGATTTGTAAATGGCTTTCAAAAACCACTCATAGCAAACTGTTGTCTGGCCTGCAACTGGGAAATCAACAACCAAGGTGGTTTACGTGCCAATTGAAGTTCAACAATCAACAATCAAGTTGTCTTAGGTTGACACAGATATTCCATAACTATTGACCAAGTCATGATGGCGACCATAAAACTTTCGAAGTGATGACTTTAACATAAGTGCATCGAGATTAAAACAATTGATAGATTACACAATTTTATTATACGTAGGAGACAGATCTATATAACTTCTATAATGATCTATAAAGATAGGGCGTTCAAGCAGGCTAAGATAAAGCAAGTGATATTGTTGGTATGAATTTATATATTTTTTTAAGTTTTTCTATATTTCGGGAATTACGCTGTAGCTTTTGATGGAAATCCCGGTCGTAATCGGGTTTCGGAGGGTTTTTCACAAAACAGTATGGTGCAATGTATGAAAACAATTATATGAAAAAAAAATTGAATTAACCTAGTGTAATGTTTGTACTGGATACAGGAAACGCTATATAATCAAACCAGACAATATGTAATCTAAAATAAGGTCGCTTTACATAGAACATGCAACATAGGGGTAAGACATATTTAAAGACACGCGGAGTAATCTCCACCCACTCACACTATTGGCACATCGCATATATAATTAATGTTCTTGAAAATGATTCCCTTATTCTTGGCCACAGGCGATTGTGGCACGGAATTATCACTCCCCTCTCTTAACTTTCTGTTTACATTTTTATTTTCAATAAAGTAATTCTTTATTATTACATCTATTTTTCCTCGTTTTAACTTGTTCGTGTCCATATTCGTGCAGTCTTATGACATATGTTAACAGCAACTTACATGTGTCGACCCTATAAGTATAGTTATATACAATGTATAGGGTAAACATTTGTAATATTGATACCGTAATATTAGTAATGGTGATTTTAAAATTAACGCCTCTGAAAAGATTAATGATTGATTTTTGATGTTTTAATGCCACTTTCAGCAATATTTCAGCTATATCATGGCGACCAATTTTAGTGGTGGAAGAAGCCGGAGTACCAGGAGAAAACCACCGACCATGGGCAAGCAACTGGCAAACTTTATCACTTGCGGTTGCGAGTCGACTGCACCCTTTTTGTAATTTACAAAGCTGGGCGCGAACCCACGCCGTATTGGAGATAGGCTTGTATGAGTTGTTAGGTAATCCAACTACTTAACTCATTCAGCCACCCGGGCCCTCCTCTGAAAAGTACAAAACCGAAAAACGTAGATGTGCACAATGTAGCCGATCAGCTGTTCATAGCTATTTATACAGAGTGTGAGAGTGATTGTTGTTTAAATGATGCCCGCTTTGTACAAGACATACAAACTTAGTTGGGTTTGTACAGTGCATCTCACTGAAACAATAATCCTTGGATAGACATGTCTCTCTACTCGGAAATATTCATCCAAAATCAGTTAAGTTGAGCCAAGAGCCATCAGAAAACGACAGCAAACCTTTTAACACAGAATAGCTGATAAATGTTATATTTCGAAAATGTAACATTTGGACAGTAAGAAAACAGCTATATCAGTTCTTGATTCGTGTTTTTCTTTTGAATATTCGTTGTGTAAGTATATTCATGTGAATTACGTTATTGCTCGATGTGTTCTTTATAAATTTAAAATTTTGGTCGAAAATAAGTTAAAATAATGTTCTCAATTTGGAAAAATGAAGTATATTTACTTACTAGAAAGGTAAAAGCATTACAATGTATGAAATTTTCTATTAAGAAGAAATTTACTTGAATGAAAAGGCGTTCATCAATTTGTTGGTAATAAAATTTCTTTATTTTGTTTACATCTTTTTTTTTTATAGTTAACATTTTTGAACTCAAAGCGATAAAAGCGATAGAAAAAGAGGACTTATTTAATAAGAATAAGGGCACTTATTTAATTTTATAACATTTTATATACTCTATCCAATTTTTTGGCTATATAGATCAACACACAATGTTTTCTTTTACCTCGTATTGAAATAAATCGTCTCTTTGTAACGTAATTCACTTTTTCCTACAAAATGTATGACATGTTTTATTTTCCTTTTACTTGTTAGTAATTGAAAAGAAGCAACCAACAACAATAAATGCAATAACTTTGGATGATGAAAACGAAATAAGATCAACTTTTGTCGTAAAGAAAAACTTCTAACTTACCTTAACCAGCTTGAACATAAAAAATTAGAACAAGTCTCGCAAAAAATCTCAACAACACAATATTTTTGCTTGAATATACAGATTTTCAGCTCCAAAACTGGTCAAATACAAGTTACAACTGTTCATTTTAATTTATTTTTCTTCTAAATCATGGAAATTGTCTATTTAAAACAATCACTTGCACTTGCATTTGCGTAACGTAATTCACAGTTATAGTAAACAAACTACATAAAAGACATATTCAATTACCTGTATTTCGATTTTTTAATCATATCTCATCAAACATATCTTGAACCTTTTCTAAGTCCTTCGCCGAAAAATTAAACATATATATTACGAGTCTTTCTATGCTTAACGGGAGTGTCTAGTGAACACAGAATACCTCCTTCCGTGATCCTTTTCGGACCATCTGAATGATTTCCTAGAACCATCCATGAGGGAAATATGCTATTCTCGATCTTCATCATCAAGTTCTATAATATCACCCACAAACCATTGACTGTCACATATTGCTGCAACACATGTATTTCAGCATATTGCCCTACAAGTTGTCAGTTACATCTAAATTTACTTCTTGTTGAATAATTCTTTCTCTAACGGTGTCTTCAGGAGCAGTATCAGTTTCCTTACCTCCACCTTCCACTTGAAATCGACAACAGAGGAAGATTAATAACAAAACTCTACGACAAACATGATGACTTCACTTTTCCAATAGTCAACTTCCCTTGCATCATTAGCAATACTCCTGCATAACCAGGGTATGGAGTTCACATTTCACAACTCATAGGTTATTCTAGAGCTTGTGCCTAGTACAGTTTTTTTTCTGGGCAGAGGGTTAGGGTAATGGTGGTTAACGCCAAATTCAACGATATTTCAGTTAAATCATGGCGGTCAGTTTATTGGTGGAGGAAACCGGAGTACACAGACCCAGCTGCTGACGCAAAGGCTACTCAAACAAGGTCACGCTGCTCCTAGGTTGAAGTCATCACTACAAAAATTCTACTGTTGTCATCGCAATCTGGTTGACAGTTATCTCAGATGACAATGGATCTTTTACTTTTTACGTAGATGTTTTATTTCCTCTATCAATAACAAGACTTTTATCAGACTTGACTGTACATATGAGTAACACGGCGGATGTCTTATAAGAATCCTTCGCGGGCACCTGAGTTCATCCCAAGGTTGTTTGATGGGGTCCGTATTGCCCATCTCTTTAGTTGTTTGTGTTGTCCTATTGTGTATCTACGTACTGAGTTCCGTGGTGTAATGCCCGTTACGATTTCCGCATAAAAACGATGCTTGGTTCGCCTTTACCTCCAGTTGTTTGTATGGGGTTCATGTCTTTTTTTACGTTATGTGTGTGTGTTTTTACTTTAAACATATTTATTGTCAAACAAATACAGACAATGGATCAGACACAAGTTATAAACTTACGAGATCTTCTCCGTTACATATAAATCATTAATTAGAAAATATATTAAAAAACAGAACATTATTTCATTCATAATTATTTGAGAAAAATGATATAGTATTGAAAGATATATTGTGATTGATATTGAGTCGTTGCCGTCAGATGAGTTAAAAGTACATAAACATTTAGACAAATCTTTTTGTGTCCAGTATGTATCTGTGAACAGTTGGGAAAAGTGAGCAGTTGACATCATATGCAAAATCTGAATTTCCATACAATATATTGTTATGGATAAATCTAACCCGAGATCTCTAATATTGTTCAACATAACATTTCTCTTATTAACAAATACTTTACATTGCAAGAAGTAGTGTTCATTGTTTTCCACATAATTGTTACAGTTACAGTAACAAGAATCGGTCAGATTGCATCTAAAAAGATCACCTTTTAAGCTACTACAATTTTGCCTTAAACGAGTATGCATAGTGGCTGGAAAAATGAATTTTGATATATGGTAAGACGACACCGTGGAATAGTGAAATTACTTGCATTTCTTAAATTGTAGTTGTTTGCCTGGTTGACATTCCGCGGCAGCAAATCACTTAAATAATCGGGAGTATCACCCTTGTGTGTATTTGCGCATAGTGCTGTCCAACACATATTGTGTTGTGTTTTTTGTATTTATTTGTTTGTCTTGTGTTTTGTTTTCCCTATTTTGCCAGTTTCTCTGGATTATTCATTTGTTATTGCTCCATCTGTATTCTCTGACTTTTACTTGACTGTGCTGTGAATTTTCCATCCTTCACAAACTGGTAATTTACAAAGCCGGGCGCGAACCCACGCCGTATTGGTGATATGCTTGTATGAGTTGTTAGATCCAACGACCTAACTCATTGAGCCGCCCGGGTCCCACTACTGCAATTAAAATCTGCTCCATATGTTACCAGCCAAATATCTGCTTTATATTTAACCAGGTTATACTTGTTACCAGCCAAATATATGCTTTATATTTAACCAGGTTATATTTGTTACCAGCCAAATATCTGCTATATATTTAACCAGGTTATACTTGTTACCAGCCAAATATCTGCTTTATATTTTACCAGGTTTGACTTGTTACCAGCCAAATATTTGCTTTATATTTTACCAGGTTTGACTTGTTACCAGCCAAATTTCTGCTTTATATTTTACCAGGTTTGACTTGTTACCAGCCAAATATCTGCCTTATATTTTACCAGGTTATACTTGTTACCAGCCATATATATGCTTTATATTTTACCAGGTTTGACTTGTTACCAGCCAAAAAGGGGTGCCTGTTACTATTCTACTCAGTGTTACACCTCTACGAGGGAAAAAGAACGCTGTCGTCTTACACCATGTAATCTTCCATAGAAACGAGGAATATAAAACAGCTTTATACTAAAGAAACAATCTCAATTCCGCATACAAGTCAAAAATATTTGTTTTTATTTTCTGGTTTGTTTGGTTTTTGATGTTTAACGCCACTTTTAACAATATTTCAGTTATATGGTGGTGGTCAGTTTTATTGGTGAAGGAAAACGGAGTACCCGGAAAAAACCATCGACCTGTCGCAAGTCACTGACAAACTTTACCAAATAATGTTGTATGGAGTACAACTCGCCATGAACGGGGTTCGAACTCACATCTTTAGTGATGATAGGCACTGATTGCATAGGTAGTTGTAAATCCAACTACCATACGATCACCACCACGACGACCGCCTTTTATTTTCTGCATTATGGGTAAAATCGCGTTTTTTGTTTTGTTTTGTTGGTTTTTTTTT